>JARYGA010008126.1:12500-15000 GCA_030545235.1 Helianthus tuberosus | reverse complement strand
CCGACGTACAACGGGCCCGATCCAAGGCCCAACGACACATCGGGCCCGAACAAGGCCCAAATGAAGACCTGACCCGAGAACGTGAACTCGTGTTCATAAACCACGTAAGAATGGCCCGTGAACAACCTGTACAAAGTTTGGTGTCGATCCGAGCACAACGGGCCCGAACCAAGGCCCAACGACAAATCGGGCCCGAACATGGCCCGGTCAACACGTTGACCCGAGACGTGAAGCCGTGACCCGATACCACCATAAGAATGCCCGTGAACAACCGTGTCAGCTTTCGTGGCTATCCGACGTCGCTTGGTGGTGTTACGAAGAATCCCGAGAAAACGAACGTACCGGGCCCGCAGGCCCGTGGGCCCGAATCCAGATTATTCTTTCCCAAGACCACCGTCAACTTGTCCCGATGGCTCACATGAAGTTTGGTGCCGTTCCGACCTCGTTTGATACGGTTATGGTTGAACCACACGGGCGCTCGGTCCCGACCCGAGCCCAGTCAACGTTTTGACCCGATCAAACCGGCCCGTGACCCGAAACGACCCTACTTGGGCCCTACAACAGCCACGTAAAGTTTCGGGACGATCCGACGTTCTTTCATGGGGTTACGGACAACCCACGCCAAACAAGCGTCACGGGCCGACCGAGCCGGGCCAACGGGCCCTCGGGACCCGAAAACTGAATTTTTTTCATCCAAACCCCTTAAAACACGTTACCGAGGTCTCACGCAAAATTTCATGCCAATCCGACGTCGTTTGATGGGGTTTTGAAAAATTATGATTCCTCAAAAATTTAATGTCTGTTCCTGTCACTTAGCTTTTTGTGCAAAATGTATATATAGGGAAGGGGTGGGTGTTGAGCAGCCCATGCCCGGGCAAGCTAGGTGAGCGCCCAAGCCAAAGGAGGCTGGTGGCGCGCGCATAACAGCCCAAATGCCCCAACGATGACCGAGAACAAGCGCCCCTCTCCCCTCCCTCCCCCCCCACCAAGCGCCCCTCCCCCCCCACGTTGCCTGCCCACGTTGCCTCGACGCCCAGCAAACCTCGTAAATTATGATTCCTCGAAAAATTAATGTCTGTTCCTGTCACTTTACTTTTTGTGCAAAATGTATATATAGGGGAGACTAGGGGCTTGAGCAACCCCTGTGCCCAAGCAAGGGCAAGATAGAAGCACACGAGACACGAGGTTTAAAGCCTATACAAGCAAGGCGTCGGTCTCCCCAAGCCCCGTTGCCTATAAATCAAGCCCGGTGCCTTGTAAATGCCCCACACGATGCCTACAAGCAACAACGACGTTTGCTAGTTAATCGATCGATGCCCACACATTTCAGCATGTTGCCTAGTAAACAAGCCATGCTGCCTTGGAAGCGCCCCACATCATGGCATGTTGCCTAGCACGCTGCCCAGCACGCTGCCCTTGTTCCCGCACGACGACCTGAAAGCGTGGCTGACCACGTGCTTGCCTTCAAAAATTATGATTTCTCAAAAAATTAATGTCTGTTCCTGTCACTTTACTTTTTGTGCAGAATGTATATATAGGGGGGTGGTAGTACTCTTGGGGTAGAGAGGCATGTGCTGGGATGGCATGCCAAGGCATGTGCTGGGATGGCATGCCTTGGTGTGTGCTGGGATGGCATGCCAAGGACAAGCATGTGCTAGGAAGGCATGCCAAGGCCAAGCCAAGGCCAAGGCAAGCACATGCATTGTGAGCTAGTTGAGACGGTTGTCTTTACCCCAAGAGTGCCCAAGGGAGAGGAAAGAGGTGTCAAACGCATGCTGAGCCCCACTTCGGTAGTTTGGCACCCCCATAGGCATTCAGGCAAGCGTGCCTATGGGGAAGGTCGGTTGAGCTTGTCAGCCATGTTGGGTACTATTGTTTGGACGAGATGATGGCACACGCATGCTTGCTTTAAGGTAACGTTCAGGCAGCACAGCCAGCCCGCAATTGCTAGTTCAAGCGGGTGGAATCTGCCTATAGGGGTGTTGCTTGCTTGCTTGCTGTGGAATTGGGCACGCCCGATATGTATCAGCGACCCACGTAGTTCCTGCATGGCCCCATAGGTATTCAGGCAAGCGTGCCTATGGGTAAAGTCGGTTGAGCTTGTCAGCCATGTTGGGTATTATTGTCTGGACGAGATGATGGCACAAGGATGCTTGCTTTAAGGTAACGTTCCGGCAGCACAGCCAGCCTGCAATTGCTAGTTCAAGCGGGTGGAATCTGCCTATAGGGGCGTTGCTTGCTTGCTGTGGAATTGGGACACGCCCAATATCTATCATCAAAGGACGTAGTTCCTGCATGGCCCCATAGGTATTCAGGCAAGCGTGCCTATGGGTAAAGTCGCTTGAGCTTGCCAACACCCATGTTAGCTGTAGTCTGGACCGATGATGGCACAAGGATGCTTGCTTTAAGGTAACATTCCGGCAGCACAGCCAGCCCGCAATTGCTAGTTCAAGCGGGTGGAATCTGCCTATAGGGGTGTTGCTTGCTTGCTGTGGATTTG
>JARYGA010008126.1:2500-5000 GCA_030545235.1 Helianthus tuberosus | reverse complement strand
TTTGGTGTCGATACGATTATAACGTGCCCGATCCAAGGCCCAACCACACAACGGGCCCAAACGTCATGGCACGACCTTAGACCAGCCTACAACGACCGTGAACAACCACGTCAAATTTGGTGTCGAAACGAGTACAACTGGGACGATCCAAGGCCCAACGATACATCGGGCCCGAACAAGGCCCAATAAAAAAACAGACCCTAGAACGTGAAGTCGTGATCGCAAACCACGTAAGAATGTCCCGTGAACAACCTGTACAAAGTTTGGTGTCGATCCGAGCATAACGGGCCCGACCCAAGGCCCAACGACATCGGGCCCGAACAAGGCCCGTTCAACACGTTGACCCGAAACGTGAAGCCGTGGCCCGACACCACCATAAAAATGTCCGCGAGCAACGGTGTCAACTTTCGTGGCGATCCGACGTACAACGGGCCCGATCCAAGGCCCAACGACACATCGGGCCCGAACAAGGCCCAAATGAAGACCTGACCCGAGAACGTGAACTCGTGTTCATAAACCACGTAAGAATGGCCCGTGAACAACCTGTACAAAGTTTGGTGTCGATCCGAGCACAACGGGCCCGAACCAAGGCCCAACGACAAATCGGGCCCGAACATGGCCCGGTCAACACGTTGACCCGAGACGTGAAGCCGTGACCCGATACCACCATAAGAATGCCCGTGAACAACCGTGTCAGCTTTCGTGGCTATCCGACGTCGCTTGGTGGTGTTACGAAGAATCCCGAGAAAACGAACGTACCGGGCCCGCAGGCCCGTGGGCCCGAATCCAGATTATTCTTTCCCAAGACCACCGTCAACTTGTCCCGATGGCTCACATGAAGTTTGGTGCCGTTCCGACCTCGTTTGATACGGTTATGGTTGAACCACACGGGCGCTCGGTCCCGACCCGAGCCCAGTCAACGTTTTGACCCGATCAAACCGGCCCGTGACCCGAAACGACCCTACTTGGGCCCTACAACAGCCACGTAAAGTTTCGGGACGATCCGACGTTCTTTCATGGGGTTACGGACAACCCACGCCAAACAAGCGTCACGGGCCGACCGAGCCGGGCCAACGGGCCCTCGGGACCCGAAAACTGAATTTTTTTCATCCAAACCCCTTAAAACACGTTACCGAGGTCTCACGCAAAATTTCATGCCAATCCGACGTCGTTTGATGGGGTTTTGAAAAATTATGATTCCTCAAAAATTTAATGTCTGTTCCTGTCACTTAGCTTTTTGTGCAAAATGTATATATAGGGAAGGGGTGGGTGTTGAGCAGCCCATGCCCGGGCAAGCTAGGTGAGCGCCCAAGCCAAAGGAGGCTGGTGGCGCGCGCATAACAGCCCAAATGCCCCAACGATGACCGAGAACAAGCGCCCCTCTCCCCTCCCTCCCCCCCCACCAAGCGCCCCTCCCCCCCCACGTTGCCTGCCCACGTTGCCTCGACGCCCAGCAAACCTCGTAAATTATGATTCCTCGAAAAATTAATGTCTGTTCCTGTCACTTTACTTTTTGTGCAAAATGTATATATAGGGGAGACTAGGGGCTTGAGCAACCCCTGTGCCCAAGCAAGGGCAAGATAGAAGCACACGAGACACGAGGTTTAAAGCCTATACAAGCAAGGCGTCGGTCTCCCCAAGCCCCGTTGCCTATAAATCAAGCCCGGTGCCTTGTAAATGCCCCACACGATGCCTACAAGCAACAACGACGTTTGCTAGTTAATCGATCGATGCCCACACATTTCAGCATGTTGCCTAGTAAACAAGCCATGCTGCCTTGGAAGCGCCCCACATCATGGCATGTTGCCTAGCACGCTGCCCAGCACGCTGCCCTTGTTCCCGCACGACGACCTGAAAGCGTGGCTGACCACGTGCTTGCCTTCAAAAATTATGATTTCTCAAAAAATTAATGTCTGTTCCTGTCACTTTACTTTTTGTGCAGAATGTATATATAGGGGGGTGGTAGTACTCTTGGGGTAGAGAGGCATGTGCTGGGATGGCATGCCAAGGCATGTGCTGGGATGGCATGCCTTGGTGTGTGCTGGGATGGCATGCCAAGGACAAGCATGTGCTAGGAAGGCATGCCAAGGCCAAGCCAAGGCCAAGGCAAGCACATGCATTGTGAGCTAGTTGAGACGGTTGTCTTTACCCCAAGAGTGCCCAAGGGAGAGGAAAGAGGTGTCAAACGCATGCTGAGCCCCACTTCGGTAGTTTGGCACCCCCATAGGCATTCAGGCAAGCGTGCCTATGGGGAAGGTCGGTTGAGCTTGTCAGCCATGTTGGGTACTATTGTTTGGACGAGATGATGGCACACGCATGCTTGCTTTAAGGTAACGTTCAGGCAGCACAGCCAGCCCGCAATTGCTAGTTCAAGCGGGTGGAATCTGCCTATAGGGGTGTTGCTTGCTTGCTTGCTGTGGAATTGGGCACGCCCGATATGTATCAGCGACCCACGTAGTTCCTGCATGGCCCCATAGGTATTCAGGCAAGCGTGCCTATG
>JARYGA010008125.1:0-31205 GCA_030545235.1 Helianthus tuberosus | reverse complement strand
ATGAACATGGACGCTAAAGGAAGGTGATTTCGCAATCACCTCATTTATTTATATGAAGATGTATACGTATTTGAATATTCAAAATCAAGTGGAACGTATAAATAAATGAGAAATGTTAAGGTATGTTTTGTCGAAATGGTTGGCATAATGTTAAACTGGTAAGACCTCATTATAGGGGTAAATCGGTCATAAATTTTAGTTGAGAAGTTTTAAGATGGAAATGAGAACTTGGTAATGTTAATGAAAGGTATGGAAAGAATATTAGTTAAGATGTTTGCTAAAGACGTTTTGTAAGTATGTTCGAATTGAAAGTAAGTACAACGCGTACTACAATACTTATATACAAAAAGTACTAAGTGGTGGTTGATTTTAAAAGGTTAAATTGCAGAAGTCAGTAAATAATAATTATTTACAAATTTTGGAAGTATTACGTAAGAAATGCAATGTGTAATGTAGGATACTCATTTGTAAGGGATTTGTGAGAGAACGTAGGTGAATTAACACCAAATACAGTGAATGAACAAATGAAAATGGTATATTAAGGGATGGTCATGTATTGACCCGTTGAGTACGGGTCAAACGAGTGGGAATGATACATTAGGAAACGGTCATGTATTGTCCCTTTGTGAACGGGTCAAATGAACTAATGTGAATTTAGAAAGGATTAGTATGTAAACAAGATCAGTTGATACGCGCCATACTTGAAGGAATTTGAACGAAATATGCTAATCCTAAATTTTATAGATGAAGGAGGTAGAACGCTCGATGTGATAAAGCTGGTAGTGTTGAGAAAGGATGTGCACGAGCGGAAGTTCATCAAACGGATGAATGAGGTTAATCTGGTTATGGTGAGAACTCATGAAGGAGCGGGACGATCCGGGCCGCGGATCATTGGTCTATGAAATGAAATCAAGGTTAGTAAAATGTTTAGTTCTTGATTGATAAGTAAGAATCTTTAGATTGATTCGTACGTGTGAACGAAATGAAGGGTAGGATAGTTATGGTATGGTATGAAATGTTCGACTTTTAGTAGACAACATAAGAAGGTACTTATATCATTAAGAGGAAGATCTAAAGGCCTTGAATGAAAGTTTAGACTAATTGGTTAAACGCTCATATGATGCTCTTGCACGACATACCCGGTTAGTATAATAAATAGTGCATGCAAAGAGCTAATAATAAAGTGATATGAAAGATTAAATTTGAGGCTAGACTTAAAGTTATAAGTAGTTCAAGTAACAGTAGAAAATGTAAATTGATGGTTAATCCTCGTGACGAGTATGGATAAGTGAGTATGAAAATGGTAATTATGATAGTGTATTAATATTTGAATGTTTACAGTAGTGCGTACTATCATATGCTAACCTCCCATGAGGATATGAAAGAAACTAGGAGCAACGTTAATAATGGAATGTAGTGGTTTGCTCAAGATAAGCGGGAATGAAATAATAATTATCCGGTGGTAACGTTTAACTCAAATGAATGTTAGTAAAATGAGTATGTAAATGGTCCAAATTATTATGTGTTAGCGAAAGTACCTAGAAAGGATGCAAATAATAGAACACCGAGGTACTCACGACAAGTATTCGTGGGGCTAATGTTAGAATGTAATATCTTCTATGATGTATGAGTGAGGTGGAAATAGAATGACCCACTACGAATCGTAACTGCATGAAAGTTCAACTCCTGATTTTAAGACGAGAACAAGATATATACTTATGATTGTAAGTGAATACTACCTCTTAAATAAGTCACGGTATTCAATTCACCCCAGGGCAACAAAAATGTACCGGGACTTGAAGGCAAACTATTGGTGGCTGGTATGAAACGCGATATTGTTAAGTATGTCGCGAAATGCTTAACATGTTTCCAATAGAAGGCAGAACATCAGAAACCGTACGGAGAATTACAACCTTTGGAAATTCCGGTATGGAAATGGAAGGAAATAACAATGGATTTGGTGACCAAGCTTCCTAAAACGAAAAAGTGAAACGAAAAAGGGGCATGATACAATATGGGTAATTGTGGACCGACTCACAAAAAGTGCCCACTTTTTACCTATTCGAGAGGCCTACTCCTCTGAAAGGATGGCGGAAGTTTATATGAATGAGATAAAATCTCTACACGGGGTGCCTATGTCAATCATCTCAGATCAAGATACGAGATTCACCTCTCGTTACTGGCAGACGTTTCATGAAAATATCGGCACGAAGTTACACATAAGCACCGCCTATCACCCTTAGATTGATGACCAATCAGAAAGAACCATCCAAAAACTTGTTGATATGTTGAGGGCATGCGCGTTAGACTTTGGGGGGAGTAGGACAAAGGGAGCTTGCACCTAACGATTTGATAGCGATGACCAATGAAAAGATCGATCTTATTAGATCTCAACTGAAAGCGGCTCATGATCAGAAAAAGGCTTATGCAGACAAGAGAAGACGTCCTATTGAGTTTCAAGTCGGGGATTATGTTCTATTGAAAGTATCACCATGGAAGGGCGTAATCCGTTTTCGTAGACGGGGTAAATTGGGTCCTCGTTATATTGGACCGTTTAAGATTTCAGCTCGAGTCGGGAAGGATGCAAATCGTTTACCCATGCTTATTTATGATATATGTGTCCGCGTAATCCGTTTTCGTAGTCGGGAAGGATGCACTCGCAACTCGAATTACGCATTTTGGTTATTGTTATACGTGTGTGTGTGCCTTATGTGTTACTTGTGCATGCTTATTTATGATATATATGGGAATCAATCGAAACGCAATCGAACTCAATCGCAATTGAATCGCAAACGCTAAACGAATACGAAATAAGGGTGCTTGTATGTTGATATAGTAGTTGGGATTAAAAGTAATTTGACTAGGAAACTCTATCGCATCGAAACGCTCGGATTCTGTAACACCCCAAAAAAATGACTTAGTAGACAATACAAGTTAAAATAACTAAAGGTCTAACCTAGTTAATGTAAATGTGACAAAGTACTAGTAAATGATGAGAAAAAGCCTAAGTTAAATAAATATACAACTAGAAGGGCCAAATGTGTAACATGCTAAAACTCAAAATAATAAAAAGAATAAAAATAAAACACATGCATTGTGTGTTTGTGTCTGGGCGATCGAACAGAAGCAGGAAGACAAGGTGAAACCCTTGTTTCACTAATTCCATCAAATTGAGTAGGAATTTCAAGGAGAATCGAATGCATGAGTCTCAATTCTTAATCAGTTAACCTTGTTTATTGAAGTGGTAAGTCCAATTTCTTGATTTGGTGAATTGTAGGAAATGGGTTTCAACCCAATCATGAGTTTATATAATGATATGTGTAATTGGAAGTAGGATTTGCACTATAGAATAAGGTTTATGTTTGAGTTGATGATTTGAAAGACTTGATGCATAAACCCGTTTTATGACAAATCTTCATGAATATAGGATGAACAAGATAATAGAAGTAACCATATATAACCTTGAAATCTTGATGATTGATCTTGTTTGTGATATATGGGCACTAGATGAATTGATGTAGAATAAAAAGGATTGTACGAACTTGTTGATTATTGATGAATTACTAGATGAACTAGTAGAATCATGTGTTAAAATGCTTGTATTAAGTGTCCTATTAATGCAAAACCCGCCAAGTGTTCGATGAAATGTCTAAGAGAACAAATATGTGAAATTTGTTCATTTATGATAATGTTGTCATATGAGGAATTATGTGAATGATGGAATGATATAGTTTGGGCTAAATGAGTGAATGTATTAATGTAGGCGTAAAAGAAGAAAGCTCAAACGCTAGGAAATCGGAAAGCTCGCAAGATCGAGGTATGTTGTTTTATGCATACAAACTTTATTTTGTAACTTGTCGATTTTGTACTAAAATCATAATTATGGTAGTTCGTAGTAGTTATGTAGTAGATAGCATGACCCTTCACAAACGGGTCATATGAAAAGAAAGTTAATGAATGATATTGTGTTATGTTCGGTTTGTCTCGAATGAACCGTATATTGGAAGGTTATGTAAGAAAGGAATGTAATTACTCGAACCGTTATAAACGGATTGGACTTGATGTAAGTACAAAAGATGAAAGGAATGTATTCGTCTGTGGTAAACGGACCGAATGGAAGTTTATGTTACGAATGTTATTACCCGTTTCTAGCGGGTTAATAAATGTATGTTTTATCTCACTAATGAGAGTATGTTTTGACCCGTTTCAACGGGTAAGTAATGAATGGTATGTTTTATCTCTATCTTGAGATAAGTATGTTTTGACCCGTTTCGATGGGTAGTAAGTGCAAGAATGTTGTGATGGCACGAAATAGATGAATTGGTTTATTAGATAAAAACTAACATAGTTAATGGAATTAACTCTTCAAGTTTGTTGTTTGATGTAGGTAAATCCTCAACATAATGGTTTGGCGACTTGGAACGAACACACATGAATCACGTCCACCATGTGCCTCCGCTACTTTTGTAATTATGTTATGGGTCAAAAATACTTTTGTGGTGTATAACTTATGTTTAGTAGCTAGACTTTAAAGCTTAACATGTTATGTCTTTTGAACGTGTCGTAGAATTCCTTGAAATGATGATTGTTAAAAACAGGGAACCGCTCGTGTTACGGACGGGTCATGCCCAATTTTTTGTTAAAAATAGTATGCCATTAATATTATTTTCGAATGTGCATTAAGGGTGTTTCAAATACTTTTGGTACAAATAGTTTATGTTTAGTTGTTAAACTTTAAATCTTAGTATGCCATTTCTTACGTATAAACCTAGTTGGTTGTGAATGTCTAAACGGAATGGTTTTTGTATGAACAATTAAGTTTATTTCTAATGGTATGTAAAAAGTTTTAATTGGGTCGTGATTTTGTCGATAAAGTATTGAGTTTTGACCTTATGGAAAGTGGGCGTTACACAATCGAAATCGAAACGGCAAAACTCGTCGCACCGAACACTCAAACAAGGTGACTGATCGACCAGGCGACCAGTCGTTCGATCGGCCTGCCGTTCGATCGGACAAGCTGTTCGATCGAGCTGCCTAACAGATCGACCAGCCCCTTTCCACTTTGGGTAACCCTATAAATACCCCTTATCACTTTCATTCTTTCTACTTTTAGCAACTGACGTCCGACCATCGCTTTACCCTTGCTTTTTCTCCGATTTCTCGCAATTCCGGTAAGATCTCGTCCTAAATCTTGTACTTCCTTAATCTAAACGCACTCCTACACCTTTCTATCTTTTGAATTTTAACTTTTAACCGTGAAATCATCAAGATTCAAGGTGTTCTAGGATGACCTCATCATGTGTTCTTGAAGAACTTCATGTTTTGGCCTCAATCCACCAAGAACAACTTAGATCTAACCGATTTCCACATAAACAAACAAAGTCCTTTCGTAGATCTAAACATATTCACAATGAAAAGGATTGAAAGATGGTTTCCCAACTTTCTTTCAACTCTTTTACACTCAATGCACTCAAAACCGATAGAATCGGAGCTTGTGCCGACTTACTACTCATTCTTGTGGTTGTGTTGGTTCAAGATCCGTATTCTATCCATGAGATTATCGATTCCGGGTTAACCAAGAACAATCGTCCTGAACCGGTGGACTGACTGAACTTGGGTGGTTCCTGTTCAATCAGGTCACTAGAGCATAGGATGGGGATCTGTTGGCTAAGTGTAAGATGAACAGAACGACCATGACGAAATGTCGTCCGATCAGACCACCGTCCGAACGGACTGTCGACTGAACGGGTTATCAACCGATCGACTTGCACCATTGGGTCCAAACTTAACCATTTTTGCCAACATTTGAAGTCTGAATGTTGAACGAATTGTTGTCCGATCGGACTACCATCCGATCGAATTGCCATTCAAATCATGAGACATTTAAACTTCCACACTTAAACAATTTTCAACATGTTCAATGCACAAAGGATGCCACCTGATCGAACAACCGTCCGATCGAGTGACAACCTGCTGTGAACTTATTCTCGCTGAAGTGCCCAACATATCGGATTGTCGCTGAAGTGATAAGTGTTAATATGAAACATGCACGTGTGAGTGTGATGATGATATTTGAATTATCAATTTATGATCACATGGGTAGCATTAATTAGGAGCAACATAGGAGGTGCCACTTTTGACTAAGAGTTTTAAGAATGATAATACTATTGAATGAAGCTTATGTAATTAAAAATGTGGGACAAGATTTAAGGGGTAATGGGTTGGACTATGAAACTGATTGAACGGATTGTTTGGCAAATAATAGTTGGGTCGTCCACCAGGTTGGGTCGGGTTGGTTGAGTCACGCAACACAGAGGAGCCGCACATTCGGGTGGGATGCTCCTTAATGGGCCAAGAGGTTCCGTGAGTCGCATAGCCCACTGGGTTACGATAGTTGGGCCATTAGACTCACTGGGCCGCACACTATGTTGAATAATATGTTGGGCCGTGAAATTGATACCCGAACCATGGACTGTGTTAGTAATGTTATGTGATATAAATGCCTACAATGTATTATGTGATGATAGGTAAACTGGTACATGTTGGTGAATCGTGGACATATATGTGAACTGTATGAGGGACTTAGAACATGAGACACGATTATTGTGTGCAGATTGCTAGTATAGTAGTGATAATGTGTGAACAAATTGTATGTGGAACTGATTTATATTGGTAATCATGTTAGGACTTGGTTGACCAACCGTGAACAAAGTAATTTAATTAACCGAGCAATCTAAGGTGAGTTCATTTCTCTTGAGCATACGTCCCGGTGGTTGGGACAGTCATTGGGCATCCCTGAGAGGGATGGGTTTTGGGTAAATCAATTGGGTATTCCTGAGAGGAATACGTCTTGTGGTAAATCTGGAATGTTGGATAATATACTCGTCATATCACCTTTAAAGTCCCTCCGTGTTGTTTGGTTACCTGAGAGGTAACAAGGTATTAGTTGGTAGCGCTACTTAGGTTTGGCACCCTCACCCCATACCTGAGAGGACGGGTGTGAACTAATGACCTAGTCATGACCAATGCTTTGATAGGAGCATTGTGGAAAGGGCAAAATAAATCAGGAGCCGTCTTGTATCCAAGGTATTATCAACATTGTAATCAATGAACGGAACTAAACACTTGGTAACTAACGTTTTCGTAAAACTATGAACTCACCAGCGTTGTCTGATACACGTGTGTGCATGCTCACAGGTTATAGGTATGTGTGGATATGGAACTTGCTGTCTGGGAAGCTGGAGTGGTCATGGGTCGAGATACAAGGAAATCACGAGACGAGTCTAATGGTTATTATACATATGGTTTATGAAACACTTAACTAGTGATTTATGCTTCCGCTGAATACGATGATTTGTAATTACTGTTTGTAACACTTTATATTAACGAATGGAAGTTTTATTTAAAATCTTGTATGAGTTCAATGTGATTGGTGGCTAGATCCTGGTACGTCACATGCCTCGCGGGGGTTTCCGCTTGGGGTATTTTTTGGGGTGTGACAGTTTGGTACCAGAGCCACTGGTTATAGTGAACTTGGTTTTAAAAACGTTTTTATAAGACCATACTATAACCGAACAGTTCCGAAAATGAGGATACGACCATTACACTCAGCTCCAGATTGCAAGGTTTGGCTTTTCATCTGTGGTATACATTACATGAGTAGTGTACATTTGTTTATGATGTAGCGTACAAACACACACTCGTCTCAATAGTATGGTTACATGAATTGCCTGCTTACATTATGATGCGTTGATAGCATGTCGTAGTCCTTATATTCTTGTAATCTTATCATTTTGATAATCTCTGTTTGGCATTCGAGTTTGAGGAATCATTTGACATGAGTTAGGAGGAGCTGAGATGAGCATGCAAATCACAATATTATTGTGGGTACACACATAATAATAATGTGAGGTGCATGCGAGTCCTAGTGAGGCTTAATGAGTGAAAAAGGGGTTCCGTTCCGTTATTTGATCGATGTGAAACACAACAGTCTATAGAAGCCGTAGCAGTGATAGTCTCCGACTCGAACAAGATCTTTTCATTTCTCACTGAATCCTTGTGAATCTCGATGATATCGAGTGTTACTTGAACACCCATCTGAACGCCTAGCGAACTGTGTTGAATGTTAGGTTCTTGTATGGACGCCCCTGAGTTGAGCGTCGCAACGTTAAATGCTTGGTCTATACCTTTCTCACCTTTCTTTGTTTGCTGGAACATAATGTACTGACGTCTTAGACCCCGAAGTGCGATCACTCCTGCAACGCTCTAGAAACATATCGTGTATTACCCAGTCAACTTGCAAGAACAATGGACAAGAGGATGAGCGTAGTGCCTTACCAACCTCATTATTAGAACGACCCTGGTTACCAGCAACGAAAACCAGCAGACTGATTTTAACCGCATCCCTAACCCTAGTCAGCGACTTATGGGGGTTAACTCTTACTATTCAATCTGGACATAAGCGATGACAACAGATTATAGTGTGGAATGTGTGACTACCAGCACAGTGAGTAGCACGATAGGACATGGCGCAGAATATGAAAAGATGGACCTGGTTGGTGAAAGATCATAGGGCTCCGTTTCAAGCAGCAACGTTAGAGACAACAGTCACGACGACATCAAGGTATTTGTAACCATGGCCTACAGTATGGAAATGAATGTGCCTACGACATGGATTGGTCGTTGTTAGAATTAAGACGACAACAGCCAAGGGAACGACGGCAGTACTGGAACTTCTTGTAACGAAAACAGCAACACTGGAGCTTTTGGAAACCAAACCTGATGTGGAATCGGCGTAGGCGACGCCAAGAGTATAGCAACACGGTGGCCTGCACGTTCTTGGTAACTAATCTTTTCGTCTCTATTCTGCTTAACTCTGAAGCTTTTGGAAACCAAACCTGATGTGGAATCGGCTGATGGCAAGCCAAATGAAATCTAATATGATCGTAGGGATGCAAACTTGTCACAACCCCCGACCCACCCTTGACGGAATCGGGAACCGCGAACAGCCCAGTGGTACCGGTGATTATTTTGAAAACGTTGCAACGGAAATTTCATCAGGACCGTGAGTTAGGAAAAATATCAGAGTTTAGAAAACACCGGATTTTATTTGTTAAATAGATGGGATAAACCCATGTTTTACAATGGTAGCTTTAATAAAGATAAATTTGATTACATAAAACAATATTTCTTAATTTTATTAATAAAATAAGCCACTTCTTGAAGCCTGTCAGTGCCGTATCCATCTCTTAATCCAATCTACTGTAATTACCTGAAACATGTTTGAAAAAGGTTTTGTCAGCGGGAAATACTGAGTGAATCATTCATTTTACTAAAACGACCTGTTTGTTATAATTTACAGTATTAAGAGCGATTACAATGTCTCTATCTTTTGAATTAACTGACCCAGTTGTCACTTGACCGGACTTGTGACTGTGGACATATCACTTGTTGGGTCCGTTCACCCACAAATGATAAATAATTAGTAGCTATGTGCACATCCCCCCACATACTGGCAGTAATTTCAGATTACATAGACTTAATCCCTGTAATTATAACCTTTGAAAATAAACCTGATTTTGTAAATAGATTTGATAAAAAGAGAATGACTCACTTTATAAACATGCAGATTCATACGGCCAAAGTTTAGTCTACAGATAAGCCTTGATATATTGCTGATTTATACAGGCAGAGCTTAGCCTATTGATTTAGCCTTGTAACCTAGTGCACACGAACTAGGTAGGTAACTTAATACAGCAATTACAAAAACTCACGAGATTAAAACCCTCACAACGAATGACAAAGTGTAATCACTTAAACATCCATTGGATTCACAATGAATGACAAAGTACAATCACTTAAACATCCATCGGATTCACAACGAATGACAGAGTATTCCCCGAGTTCAGGTGGTACTCAAACATCCTGTCGGAATCACGACGAATGACAAAGGATAGTACTAAAACATCCATCGGATAGTTTCAATCGATCGGACATTGAATCGTAGTAGCGATCGAGTTAATACCCGGTATCGTAGCAGAATTCAAGCTAGTGTGTGTTTGGTAGTAAACGGACAATATCTCAGTGCCTGAATTGAATTTTGACGTCGAAACAAGTGAACTGTTCAAACCCCATACCCCTGTATTTATACCCTCAATTGGTACCTCCCGCGTGTCGCGAAAGGATCCCCGGGATCTGTCGCGCGTCGCGGGGAAACCCAAAGTAGGCTAGGCCTGCTTTGTCACCTGGGTAGCCTTGCTGAGTCGACAGAATTAGAGTTTACGTGTTTTAAAACTGTTTTCGAATGATAGACATAATTTAGGGAATACCCCCCTTGAGTTTTAGGGGCCCTGATCTTGATTATGATTGTTATGAAAATTTTAGAGTTTATGTAGGATTATTTAGGTGTCTCAATTAGGGTTTCTTTTTAGACAAAATATAAATAATAATAATTAATAATAAAAATATAATAGTTTTGGTGATAGTTGTTTATGGTTTGGGACATTTTTGAATATAATTATATCATAAAGAAAAAGGGAATAAAATAGTCAGAAAAGAAAATGGACTCACTTTGTAACTTTAGGGTTCAACTAGAAAGCCTCCTGGTATAAATTTTGGGTATAACGTCTGAGCTATTTAAAAATATATAGTGTACTCGTGGTAAGTATAGTACCCCTAATTTAACCTTGTCCCTATGTCACGAGACAGAACCCCAATAACTTAGTCGGGCAGGGGCTTGACATGTGTTATGGGGCTCAGATCAATCGGACCGGGTAGCGGTGATCGGGAGTTAAAACACTTAAAATGGGGCATGACTTTGTAGGATTCATGGGGTGAAGTATTAAAAATAAGGTATATATATATATATATATATATATATATATATATATATATATATATATATATATAGGGGATCGGTAGAATGAGAACCACTCCCAGTTATGAGAACCATGAGAACCACTTTCTAGCCCTTTGATCAACTTGATGGATGGATGAGATTAAAAGTTACAAAAATTAATATTAAATGGTTTTTGTCTTATTATGTCTTTAATATTATAATCCAAAAGGGTAATTTAGTAAAATAACTCTATTTTGTCTTTTTATCTTTATTGTTTTTTATTAGTTTTTTGTTTTATTATATTATTACTTTTTTTTAAACATAACTTTTTTATTAAAAACATTTTAAAATTCAGATTTTTTTAAACATTTTTTATAATTTTTACAATTTTTACAATTTAAGTTTTACGTTAAACCTTTTACGTTTTACGTTTTTTTTACGCGCCGTTTTTACGCCGGGTTTTTTCAAGCGTCGTTATTTTAACACGCCGTTTTTTTACGCGCCGTTTTTTACGTTAAAACTTTTTACGTTAAAACGTAAAACTTTTTACGATTTACGTTTTACGTAAAACGTTTTACGTAAAACTTTTTACGGTTCATGTTTTTACGTTTTACGTTTTACGTAAAAACTTTTTACTTTTTACGTTTTACGTTAACACTTTTTACGATTTACGTTTTACGCGCCGATTTTTTCACGTAACACTTTTTACGTTTTACGCGCCGATTTTTTCACGTAACACTTTTTACTTTTTACGTAACACTTTTTACGTTTTACGCGCCGATTTTTTCACGTTTTACGTAACACTTTTTACGTTTTACGTTTTAGGTAAAACTTTTTACGGTTTACGTAAAACTTTTTACGTTTTACGTAAAACTTTTTACGTTTTACGACTAACGTAAAACTTTTTACGTGTTGCGTAAACCTTTTAACGTTATACGAAAAACCTTTTACGTTTTACGTTAAACCTTTTACGTTTTACGCGCCGGTTTTTTACGTTAACGGTTTTTACGTTAATGGTTTTAAATTCAGGTTTTTTACGTTACCGGTTTTTTTATGTTAACGGTTTTTACGTTAACGGTTTTTTACGTTAACGTTTTTACGTTAACGTTTTTTACGTTTTACGTAGAAATTTTTACTTTTTACGTTTTACGTTTTACGTAAAACGTTTTATGTTTTACGTTTTACGATAAACTTTTTACGGTTTAAGTAAAAAAGTTTACGGGTTAATTTTTTTTTTACAAATTTTTTTTTACACAAAAACGAACGCACCCAGAAATCGCAAACTTGGGAGGTGTCTCAGATATATTGTTATCATCATCGACGCCGCGAAAAAAAAAAAAAACCCAACAAACAAAAATAAAAAAAACAAGTGGAATCATAAAAAAAACGATGTTTTGGCTCAGATTTTTCCGATAATAAAAAAGGCTGCAAAATGGGGTTGCAGGTTCAAAAAACCTACCCTCCGCCGTCTTTGCCGCGCCATCGTCATCAAAATCAACGTTTTTTTTTCATCATCACAGCCGATTCAATTAAAGGCACCATATTCAACCGATTTAAACATTCAAAAGGACCAAGAACATCATTCAAACATATTCACAACAGTTTCCACAGAAAATCAACCCAGATTCAACAGAATTAAAAACCCATATTTAAACCCAGATTCAACAAAATTAAAAACCCAGATTCAACATTCAAACCCATATTCAAAACCCAGATTCAACATTCAAACCAAGATTAAAAACCCAGATTCAACATTCAAACCCAGATTCAAACCCCAGATTCAACATTCAACAAAATTTAACCCCAGATTCAAACCCACAAAGGAACATGAACATCATTCAACCGATTCAAACATTCAAAACCCAGAAAAAAGAAAGAACACCTGCACCAACCACCCACCACAAACCCACCTTCACCAACCACATCACAAACCCACCTTCACCAACCACCCACCACAAACAACCACAGAATCGACGGAAACGGAATCAAAAAAGATACTAAACCAACATAATCAGAATAAAAAAAAAATCCCAAACCAACATAATCAGAATCAAAGAAACCCCAAACCCAAGCAACCCCCAACATACCAAATTAAACCCAGCAATGTCGCAAAAGGGTGACCGGAGAGATGGTGGCCATGGCGGTTCGTTTTCAGGCGATGGTGGCCGGCCAACCACCTCGCACAACCGTCTTCCGCTACCGATCAACCACCGCCCCACTACCGCCGCTGCTGCCGTTGTTTGTGGTGCACCGCCGCCCAAAAGTGTAGGTCGGATCTCTCTGTGATGAGGGTGGGTTGCAGGTTTTTGTGAGTGTGGGTTGCAGGTTTTTTGAATGAGAGAGATGAAAAGGTTTCTTCAATTTTAAAGAGAAGAGAAAAGAAAGGTCTGCCTTTTATTAATGGAGAGAGAGAGAGTGATTAGACAATATGAGTAAATGACCAAAACACCCTTTGTATTGGCATATTATGATTGGTGGAGAGTGGTTCTCATGGTTCTCATAACTGGGAGTGGTTCTTATTCTAGCGGCTCCCTATATATATATATAAGTAAAGAAAGAAGGCGATGGAGACAGGACTGTGCAAAATTTTTTAGAAAAGCTTTGTCCTATTTATACTTGAATGTTTAGCTTGATGAGAAAGCTACTTCTTCTGATGAAAAGACATGAATTTCCATATTTATCAAGTACACATGTCTATTTCTGAATAAAAGGTTTAGTTAAATTCTTTTTCTTTTTCTTTATCTATTATTATATTACATATGTAAGTTATATTTATTATTATTTTATTTATTATTCCATACATATATTTTTAATTTGAATTATTCTTATCGGCTGCCATACATTTATCTTGGTTTTGCAAGTTTTAATTTTTTTATTTTATTTTATTATTATATGTATTATATTTAATTTACCTGCTTTACGGAGTTGGCGCGTATAACTTCTAAAATATAACGTTTTTATAAAATAATCAATATGTCTTTAGAATAAGAATATTTTTGTCTACATTTGGGTCTAAGTTTCATTAAAAACGGAGTAGGTTCAAAATACAATGTATTTTTATAATTTAATTATTATACGGTTCCTATGCCCGTCTAAGAACTTCATATTTCTTACGGTCAACTTACCCGTAATATACATGTCTAATAATATAAGTTTTTTATAGACTTTTATTTTATTAGAAAGGTCACCCATATACAGGCCAATTAATTTAGAATAATATTTCAACCAACTATATATAATAATGTTTAAAACTATTTGGGTTGAATATTTATATTAAAAATAAACTAGTTACTAGTTACTAGTGGTTAATAAATTTAATCAAACCTATAATTCTTATTTAAAAATAGGAATGTTACATTCTCCCCACCTTGTTTTAAATCTCGTCCTCGAGATTTGGGTTACGATATTTCTTTTAGACTCTTGTCATATTTTAGTTAATAAAATAATATTTAAAGTAGATGACACAGAATCAAAATATCAAATTTTGTGAATACGAGTTGTACAATAAATATGATTCAAAGGTTCAACTGAATTAGTTCAAGAAATCGATGACAAACGAATAAGATGAAATGATATAATTTTCAAAGTGACTAGGTTTAAGCCAAAAGATATATGATCAATAGATATTTAAAATAAATGTGAATGACTTTTAGAATTTAAAAAAAAAAAATTTGTTAAAAGGAAGCTTACTTTGATTGGCAACTGAGGAAGACTTAGAATTGATAGGTTCAAAATGAAATAAAAGTATGAAAATGATTTGTCAAATATTAAATTATGATATGAGAAAATCAATGTACTGAGATGAGTGAATTGCAAAGATACACGAAAAGACAATAGAGTTAGTGTATTATTGTTTAGAGTTCCAAGTTGTTTTAATTGTGAAACAGTGTGATAGTATACTATTAGTAACCATATTTTTCCTACTATGTCCTAGAGGTTGAAATATAATAAGAACAAGTTGTTTTGACATGAACAACCATTATATTATATTTGTAAAGCAAATGTAATATATATTATTTGTGTCCCTGTCTGAACCGTATCTTACATATCAAATATAAATACTATGTAATATATTTTATTTATTACGCATTTTTACTATATGTAAATGGTCATCACTTTTAAATAAATATTATTTTAGTATTTTACTATACTATGTAAAATAACTTATATTTACTATGTAATATATATTACAAAACACCGCAATAAAGTTATTACATTACAAAATATTTATTATTTTGTAAAAGAAATCACTATTATTTAAATAAAAGTTGTAAATAAAGGTGTAAAAAAATTATTTATGGTACAAAAGTATTTATAAAGTATTTTGTAAATATATAACACTTAATGGGTCGATTCTATGTGATTACTTATTTTCATTTTGAAACTATATAACGTTGTGAATGTATTTACAAATATTGTAAATAAGTGAAAACGGGGACTATTCTTTTATTTTACAATGTTCTCCTAACCCAACGTAGTTGATGACTACCATATTATTCTTATATGGTTATTTTCTTGCCAGAGTGTTATGGTACATAGTTACCACAAAACATGTGATACACAATTATTTATATAATTTTATTCGTTTCTCTAATTCTTGTATTGTTTTATGAAAATATGTCTTCTCCTTACAGTACAAAGTATATATATTTTTATATATAATTAAAATTTACTAAATAAGTATGATGACTTAATTTATATATATTAACTAGTCATTATCATGGGTGGATATTGGTTAGTGCTGCCTTGTTTAAGCATAGGTGATCAGTCCATGCCTAACTAAGGCTAGGCTATTCAATACCTGCCCTTGACAATAACCCTTGTATTCAAATTAATACTAACACTATTGATAATAAAATTAATATAAATTACCAATAATAAATAACTCAACATAAACTTAAATGAGAGTATACCTCAAATAAAAATATAAATTCTTAACCCCAATGGTGTAACAAAATTTTATTGACTCGATATCAAAGAGTTATCGTTTTGCAATAATGCGGTTCACAGTGCAAAAAGCGGAATGATATTTGAGTTTGGATAAAATAACAAATCGGAATGAAGTCCTTCAGTGGTCTTCACAAATCGAATGAACCACATGCCCAACAAATAGTGCATGTGTAACGTGTGGATTTACCAAGAAATGAAATAGATCGCTATTCGTTACTATGAAATAAATCCTTATGGTATGATGACCATTAGGGGAAGTAGAAATATGAAAGTCAACTTATTATATGCAAAAGTCTATTCACAAAGGTTAGAATTTTAACAAAAGAAATTTAAGAATTTTATCTGGAATTTTTGTGTGATAACCGTTGTTAAGTGACATTACCAGGGAATGTGAATAAAATGAAATAGGGAATTTGCAAAGGTATGTGACTCCTTTTGCAGTGATAATAATTATGACTTTGATTAAACTGTGCACCGATGGTTATGAAATCTTGTTTCAACGTACCTCAGCGAAATTCATGTTGTTTATAGGATTACATGGCAAAGTGGAATTCGCCTTGGTGTTATCGTGCCTAATTTATATTTTTCAAGGATCTTGCCTTGAATGTTGTGTGTGATATACTTCAACGTTTGTGGACGTATAATTTAAATTTCATATGTTTTCTTGTGTACTAGCACAACTTTACATGTTTCTTACTTGCGTTAATAGTTTATGGTAACACATTTAGAAATTCTTATACTTTTAATGGTATCCCAACTTAATGGGTTTCTATTGTTATTATTATCGCTTGAGTTACTAGGCAGATAATCAAACGAAATAATGTTTGATATTGGAAAAGAGATTCCTAATAAAGAACTCTAGATACATATGTTTGTGCTTTATTCCTATTTGGCTTTTGGAATTCCTTATAGATATATATATCTATATAATCATATATTTCACATGCTGAAAATAAACATACCATCTATCAGGTCAATGTATTTAACAGATTCATATTTCTAAAAACCAGTCAAATATCTGGTCATAATACTATTTAGGGAAATCTTGTCACTCGTTTGACATATTACATACCCTGTCTTATCCGGTTCGCGCCGAAGAGGTAACCTCAGTATATCCTGACAAACTGGAGAGTCTGCTATACCATACCCAGTCTTGCCGGAGAAAATTTCCCATAAATAGTATTTTTAAAAGTGCCTCTTTTATTTAGGGCTTTTATCCAGAATTAGGGAAATTTGTATTTCCATAACATATCTTATTCTAGACCAAGTAATATTAATAAGCAATAATTACTATTAATTCTTGCTTATTTATCATATCTTGCAATATTCTAATTACCATTCTTATGGTATACCAAAATCTATCATACTTTATTTACACAGTAGTTAGCTTATCTCGAAGCTGATACTAAGGCATCTTTTCTTAAGTTCAAGTCTAAATGCTATCATGTGTGCTACCAGTAAATGGCAATCTCCTAACTCTTTTATACAAACTTAGGTATTATTGTCACAACACCTAAAGGCTTAAATCAGTGGCTCTGATACCACCTTATGTCACGACCCCCGACCCACCCTTGACGGAATCGGGAACCGCGAACAGCCAAGTGGTACCGGTGATTATTTTGAAAACGTTGCAGCGGAAATTTCATCAGGACCGTGAGTTAGGAAAAATATCAGAGTTTAGAAAACACCGGATTTTATTTATTAAATAGATGGGATAAACCCATGTTTTACAATGGTAGCTTTAATAAAGATAAATTTGATTACATAAAACAATATTTCTTAATTTTATTAATAAAATAAGCCACTTCTTGAAGCCTGTCAGTTCCGTATCCATCTCTTAATCCAATCTACTGTAATTACCTGAAACATGTTTGAAAAAGGTTTTGTCAGCGGGAAATACTGAGTGAATCATTCATTTTACTAAAACGACCTGTTTGATATAATTTACAGTATTAAGAGCGATTATAATGTCTCTATCTTTTGAATTAACTGACCCAGTTGTCACTTGACCGGACTTGTGACTGTGGACATATCACTTGTTGGGTCCGTTCACCCACAAATGATAAATAATTAGTAGCTATGTGCACATCCCCCCACATACTGGCAGTAATTTCAGATTACATAGACTTAATCCATGTAATTATAACCTTTGAAAATAAACCTGATTTTGTAAATAGATTTGATAAAAAGAGAATGACTCACTTTATAAACATGCAGATTCATACGACCAAAGTTTAGTCTACAGATAAGCCTTGATATATTGCAGATTTATACAGGCAGAGCTTAGCCTATTGATTTAGCCTTGTAACCTAGTGCACACGAACTAGGTAGGTAACTTAATACAGCAATTACGATAACTCACGAGATTAAAACCCTCACAACGAATGACAAAGTTTAATCACTTAAACATCCATTGGATTCACAATGAATGACAAAGTACAATCACTTAAACATCCATCGGATTCACAACGAATGACAGATTATTCCCCGAGTTCAGGTGGTACTCAAACATCCTGTCGGAATCACGACGAATGACAAAGGATAGTACTAAAACATCCATCGGATAGTTTCAATCGATCGGACATTGAATCGTAGCAGCGATCGAGTTAATACCCGGTATCGTAGCAGAATTCAAGCTAGTGTGTGTTTGGTAGTAAACGGACAATATCTCAGTGCCTGAATTGAATTTTGACATCGAAACAAGTGAACTGTTCAAACCCCATACCCCTGTATTTATACCCTCAATTGGTACCTCCCGCGTGTCGCGAAAGGATCCCCGGGATCTGTCGCGCGTCGCGGGGAAACCCAAAGTAGGCTAGGCCTGCTTTGTCACCTGGGTAGCCTTGCTGAGTCGACAGAATTAGAGTTTACGTGTTTTAAAACTGTTTTCGAAGGATAAACATAATTTAGGGAATACCCCCCTTGAGTTTTAGGGGCCGTGATCTTGATTATGATTGTTATGAAAATTTTAGAGTTTATGTAGGATTACTTAGGTGTCTCAATTAGGGTTTCTTTTTAGAAAAAATATAAATAATAATAATTAATAATAAAAATATAATAGTTTTGGTGATAGTTGTTTATGGTTTGGGACATTTTTGAATATAATTATATCATAAAGAAAAAGGGAATAAAATAGTGAGAAAAGAAAATGGACTCACTTTGTAACTTTAGGGTTCAACTAGAAAGCCTCCTGGTATAAATTTTGGGTATAACGTCTGAGCTATTTAAAAATATATAGTGTACTCGTGGTAAGTATAGTACCCCTAATTCAACCTTGTCCCTATGTCACGAGACAGAACCCCAATAACTTAGTCGGGGAGGGCCTTGACATGTGTTATGGGGCTCAGATCAATCGGACCGGGTAGCGGTGATCGGGAGTTAAAACACTTAAAACGGGGCATGACTTTGTAGGATTCATGGGGTGAAGTATTAAAAATAAGGTATATATATATATAAGTAAAGAAAGAAGGTGAGGGAGACAGGACTGTGCAAAATTTTTTAGAAAAGCTTTGTCCTATTTATACTTGAATGTTTAGCTTGATGAGAAAGCTACTTCTTCTGATGAAAAGACACGAATTTCCATATTTATCAAGTACACATGTCTATTTCTGAATAAAAGGTTTAGTTAAATTCTTTTTCTTTATCTATTATTATGGCCTGGTCTATTCGCACACGCTGTTTGTCTTTTTGCACACTCAAAGCGCCCCGCTTTGGCCATAGCGGGGCGCTTTGGCCATGGTCGACGAACACAACCGCAACCACCAGGTGAGGTTGCTCAGCTTCGTTTGGCCCGCCCAGCAGAGGGAAAATTGTATCGCTCCCACGCATGTCGAAGGTGTGAACAATCACACCGTATCGTTGGGCAATAAGAAACCCCGTCTCAGGCATCGTCATGTAATTTTCGATATCTGCTCGTCCCACCCCCTTGAAATCGATCCGTCTAAGCAACGCATCATAATGTCCTATGTTTTCCGGATCGAAAAACTGCCTCCAAAGCGATTCGTTCGTACGTAACTCCTTTATAAGTTGTTTCCGGATCATCAAATATGAATTTTGTTTCACTCCTAACCCAACAGCCACCGATCGAAACCCACAATGACCATCTGGTTTCACGTCCTTTATTCTAACGATGTATGGATGGATCACTTCGGGAATCTGAGATGCGTAGTTGCGGATCGCTATATCCGTCTTAGGACCGAGCTTGATCATCGGGAAATCAGGGTGTAGGTTGATCGTCTGAGGCTGTGACGGTGATATGTACGAGCTGTGACGGGGAAGATCGTCTGAGGCCTCGACCCAAGTTTCTCCCGACGGAATGTACGCGCTTTTTCTAGCGGCTTCAACCTTTCTTTCTTCCTGCGTTTTCAATGTTGGGCGACCACGAGTTTTCTTCAGAACAGCAGGAGGTTTTTTGTTATTGTTCCCTGGATTGAGGATTTGCTGAAACTTTTCAAAGAAGCTCCTTTTCACTTGAGGGGGTGTTGGATCGATCTTTTGTTTCAATTTTTCAAATTCCGCGTCTACATCGATATCCTCTATATTTTTCTTTGCAGGCTTGAAGTCAAGCTTCTTCCAGAACACGTCTATGTGTGTGATCCGGAGTTGCTGACCTGTGGATGAAAACAAATTAGGTGGCAAAATCATAACGAGAAAGGTCAAAGATATTAATTACCTTTATTTTCCAACTTTTCCAAACGACAGGCACATGGCAAACCACAGCTGGTAAAAAGTTGGAAACCACAGCTTGCACCGTAGGCTCTCAACCCGTCTTCCTTAGGTTTTAGTTCCCTACTCAAAAGCTCAATCGCATATATTGAAACCTTTCTGAGAATATATGCAAGCATGGGCTGCTTCTTGTGGTGCGTCATCACTTTTCGGAGGCTTGTTTCAAAGCTACTACTAATCTCGGTGTATTGTCTATCAACAACATGATCAACATACAGTACAAGTTTATCCAGTGTGTTGCGATGACTTGGAAAGTGACTTTTTAGTGTTGCGTGCATGCCCTCAACCCTGTTGGTCGTAGTTTGGTGAAAGTTGATAATTTTGTTAATCCAGCATGATACAAACTTTTCACGGTACGGATCCAACCAGGATTTCTTCAAATAATCAAAAACCTCAAAAATTAAAAAAAAACGTAAATAGTCAGTTTTTGTTATTATATAAAATTTGAACATAATTATGTAAGAAATACCTACGTTCACGGTCATCTTCTTTCAGCTGTGCTTCAAGGTTTTCCAAGTTATACCTGTATATTTCCTCGGTCGTAGACTCGCACAATAACCAAAAACTACGTACGAATTCTTTCCAATCCTTGTCAGAGAATTTCTTCTTGCTGTTCTTATTAATATTTTGTTGAATATGGAACCGACAAAGATACTTATGCGCTTTTGGAAAAACTTGTTCACACGCGTTCATTAGCGCAAAATCCCTGTCTGTTAAAATCACGCGCGGTTCCATACATCCTACCAGCATAGACTTGATCCTCTACAACACCCATAGGTAGTTCTCTGACTTCTCAGCGGAAATTACCGCACAAGCAGCCGTAAACGATTTGTTTGTCGACGTCATGCCTACGACCTGAACAAATGGCAGGTTGTACATGTTCGTTTTGTAGGTGGCGTCAATCATTAGCACATGCGGGAAGGAACACCACATAGTGAATGATCTTTCGTGAACAAAGAAGACATCTTCAACTTCGTTCGATATCTCATTCGTGCGCATGTAATAAGTGTAATTTTTTTCGAGAAGAATGCTTTCAAGTTTTTGCATCGGAGACTTACCGACATTTTTTTCGGCGTTGATCTTCTGAACAGCGTTGTGTATATCTTTCGGAATAAGCTTTCTAGCCGGATTGTTTTTTGTCAGCGTTCGCCAGATACTTTGGTTGGGAATGTCTTGCTCTGCCAGCTCCTTAACCAGTTTTTTATCCTCCGAAGAAATCCTTCTCGCATACGCGTGACCCTCTAAGTTTTCAATAGGAGTGTGGTTATGCTTCGCCTTCGTCACCTCGATCCTCCAAACACTTCCGGATGATTCCGAAAACCCGATCATCTCGAACGGGAAGCCTATTTTCTTGCTACCCGTTTTCCTCTGTGTAGCTATACTCTTATGCTCCCCACCAAAAGTACATTGAAACCAAATCTTGTAATTCTCTCCTCTTTTATTCGACCTCTTAATCACAATGAGGTAACCGTTGTCTTTTGTCGTGTCTTGTACCCAACGCACCAACTCTTTACGTGACGAAAAGGTCTGCGTTGTATCAAACGAAAACGTAACCGGGTAACAGCCTTCTTCGTCAACAGACACATCCCTCGGCTCACCATCGTCACCGAGGTCCGAATATACTTGATGTTCAAAGTTGTGCTCGCCACCGTAACCGAAATTCGAATAACCTTGTAAGCTCTGTTGACAACCGTAACTGTCGTTTGGACCACACTCCTGCTGTACAAAGCTGTACTCGCCACTGTAACCGAAATTCGAATAACCTTGTTGTGCGTAAGGGTCCTCCACAGGGGTATTCAAATCCAGCGTCACCGTGTTATCACGATAACGAATGCCAGATACAACCTCTGCCTCCCTCAAGTTGGACGAGACCGGTTTCTCATACGAGTCAGAAATAGCGGTCCCCTCGTAAGAATCAGGAACAACTGTCTCGTCAGAATATTGACCGAAAATATAGTTGTTTAACCACGACATCGTTTTTTCAAGAGATGTAACTAATAGAGCAAAGAAAATCGACAAACAACAAAATCACGCGTATGTTGAATGTTCCAAAATCAATATAGTAGAGTAACAATATCGCATAAAACTTGAATGTTCCGTGTCTGAGCAGGTGAGGCCTTTTTAAAGTGAAAATTTGGGGTCGAAGCACCGCGCTATGGCCAAAGCACGGCGCTTAGGGTTCACGAGACTCTGCGACCTCGTATCACTTTATGTCTCTGCAACTCATGTCAGTCAAACGATCAAATCACCTTTTGTCGACCGAAGCGCCCCGCTATGGCCATAGCGCGGCGCTTCGAGGTGTGAAAATAATTTCTTGCGTGTGGAAATAGCATGACCCATTATTATATTACATATGTAAGTTATATTTATTATTATTTTATTTATTATTCCATACATATATTTTTAATTTGAATTATTCTTATCGGCTGCCATACATTTATCTTGGTTTTGCAAGTTTTAATTTTTTTATTTTATTTTATTATTATATGTATTATATTTAATTTACCTGCTTTACGGAGCTGGCGCGTATAACTTCTAAAATATAACGTTTTTATAAAATAACCAATATGTCTTTAGAATAAGAATATTTTTGTCTACATTTGGGTCTAAGTTTCATTAAAAACGGAGTAGGTTCAAAATACAATGTATTTTTATAATTTAATTATTATACGGTTCCTAGGCCCGTCTAAGAACTTCATATTTCTTACGGTCAACTTACCCGTAATATACATGTCTAATAATATAAGTTTTTTATAGACTTTTATTTTATTAGAAAGGTCACCCATATACAGGCCAATTAATTTAGAATAATATTTCAACCAACTATATATAATAATGTTTAAAACTATTTGGGTTGAATATTTATATTAAAATTAAACTAGTTACTAGTTACTAGTGGTTAATAAATTTAATCAAACCTATGATTCTTATTTAAAAATAGGAATGTTACAAAACTCGACCTTGTGGGACAAGTGTTCGACATCGACCTTCCTTCTACTACCCTTGATGGTTACAATGCAGTAGTTAGTGTGGATTGGTTATCCAGAAATCGCGCAGACATACCATGTGAGGAGAAAACTTTGTGTGGAGAATCGTTATTTGTTCTAAAGCATCAGAGTGATGCAAAGGTTAGCGCCATTTCAGCTATGAAGGACCAGAAGTGTCGACGGAGGGATTACCCCGCTACATTAGCAACCGTTACTGATGTTAAGGCTAAGGAAAAGAGGATCGAGGATCCACCAATTGTTCATGATTCCTCTCGGTGTGCTACCCGAGGAGCTTTCGGGCTTACTTCCACAACTGTTAGGCAGAATCTCAGTTTGATCTCACGCCAGGGGAAGCCCTGATTACTCGTACTCTCCACCGTTTTGCACCTGGAGGGTCGCAAGAACTGTCAAATCAACTACAGGAACTGTTGGACAGGAGTTTTGTTGGACCTAGTTCTTCGCTTTGGGGGAGCCCCAGTTATATTAGGGAAGATGGGCCTTTTCATATGTGTACTGACTATTGAGAACTCATCAAGGTGACAATCCAGAACCGTCTGTCTCGATCCTGTATTGACAACCTGTTGACCAGTTGCAAGGGTCAAGCTCCTATTCGAAGATTGATTAACGAACGAACTAACATCAGATGGAAGTCCAAGGGGAGGATGTTCCTAAAACGGCATATCGAACGCAATGCGGCCATTTCCAGGAGACATAGGAAGAATTATTCCATGACCTTTTGGGATAAACAACACACCAGCAGCTTTAGGGATCACATGAATCGACCGTTTTTATTGAGGACGTCTTGAATCATTTCCAAGAGAAAGGAACACCATGGGCGGCATTTGTTGGTTACTACTATTGCCGAGTTCTCTGCAACCAAGGTTAGGGTGGTTACGCCATCCTTGGTTGTAGGTACCCGTTGGAGGACCCGACGGCCTACGTCTATTATCAATGTAGTTTATCGTTTTCGTTTGATCATCTAATTCTTTCATACAACTCCAATTTTCATGTGGCCCACCACACCCCTCACAAGCCATAACCGATACCGTTTTTTCCATTTCTAACTTTTTGATTTTTGAATAAAGGGCCTTGATTTGAGCTTGTAAAGAAGTGCTTTCATCAACCTTATGGGCGCCCGGGGCAATAGATTTATTTCCTCGGGGGTGTGCCACTGAAAATTGGTTTAAGCAATTTCCTCAATTTGATTATATATTTCATTTGGGGGACGATTACCTAAAAGTCCCCCGGAGCTAGAATCAAGTGTTTGTCTTGTGTGTGGCAACAACCCATTATAGAAAGTGGATACTTGTTGCCATACCGCAAGACCGTGATGAGGACACTTTCTTAGTAGCTCCTTGAACCTTTCCCAAGTTTCATACAAGGATTCCCCGTCCTCTTGTGAATATGTATTAATTTCAGTCATTAATTTAGCCGTTTTAGCAGGAGGGAAATATTTATATAGAAACTTTTGGGCTAGTTCATCCCAGGTGTTTACCGAGCCAACTGGGAGGGTGTTAAGCCAAGCCTTAGCTCGGTCTTTTAGTGAAAATGGAAACATGTGAAGGCGGATGGCGTCGTTTGATGCTCCATTGATCCGAAAGGTATCACATATTTCTAAGAAATTAGTAATATGTAGTTGGGGATCCTCGTCCGCAAGCCCATGGAAGGTTGCGGAGTTTTGAAGCATCTGTATCAAATGTAGCCGAAGTTCGAAGTTATTGGCTTCGACATTCGGTGAATTGATAGCGGCGCCTAGATTACCTACATTGGGGCGTAAGTAATCCATTAGAGTACGTTGGTCCGCCATTGGAAGTGGGTCCCCCGAAACTTTCTCTTGGTTTTTAGCTTTAAGTCTTTTTCTGAGAAAGTGTTCGGGTTCTTTTAGAGGTTCTTTTAGGTCTCTACTAGAACTGGAGTTCATACACTACGTAGAAAGTTCAGATGTGGCGCCTGGGTTCCAAGTCCTGCAATAAAAACAGAAAAGAACGTTGGTCAGAAGGTTCACCACGGCCCCGTGCTCAGGTGAACACGGCCCGTGGTCGGAGATACAGTGATTGTTTTCCGGATCCCTGTTACTGGGGAGTTGGACACGGCCCCGTGTTGCACCGACACGGCCCCGTGCTCAACTCTCTGTAACTCGGAAAATAAAAACTGCCAGTGACAATGCTGGGCACGGCCCGTGTCCGACCAGGCATGGCCCGTGCTGAGCTCTGCAGAAACTGAAAAATTAAGAAAATCCTAAAAAAACAGAAAGAATTAGAAAAATTATTAGGCCGCTGATTCCTAACTTTCTTAAAATCCTTGTGTCCCCGGCAGCGACGCCAAAAACTTGATGTGTGCGAGTGTGTATATATATTTAAGTATATTTTAAGCCCTTTTACACGTTAGCCAAGTTTTAAATTTATAAAAAACGATATTTACTAACACTAAACACACATATGGGCAAGTGCACCTATCGTGAGCGTAGTATAGTGTTGGTAAGATACCGAGGTCGTCCAAGGACACAAGAGCTTTTAATACCGGTTTATCCTCAACGTCTAATCAAATCAAAAAGTTTAGAAAAAGGTTTTTAAACAAGAAAAATAAAAACTAACTAAAATGCTGAAAAATAAAATAAAATAAAACAGATAGACATGATGAATCACTTTGATCCGACTCGTGTATAGTGTAACCTTTGATTATTTCCGCACTTTTGCACTTTTTAAGAGATTATCTTAGTTATTGTAGTAGGCCCCTCTTTTCAAGGTGACGTTACCCTCAACCCAGTAGTTTGAGTCAGCAAGGATACAATCCTAAAGGGTCGGATTATTGAAAGATAATTAATTAAGTTATTAATGCATATTATGGTAGGCCCCTCTTTTGAAGGTGACGTTACCATTGGCTAAGTAGTCTGAGTCAGCAGGGATACAGTCCTAAGTAGCCGGGTTAAAGTATTAATAGTAGCTTACATATGAGGGGATCAAAGAGTTTGGACCCCCGCCATCCAATACCGGTGGGTATTGAAGGAGGTCCTACTAAATTTGACCCAGGTCCTTGCAGGATCTATACACTGAACAAGGCAAGACTCTTACCAAACTGTTCCCTTAACCCCCGACCAGGTAGCCAACATACCTCCATATAGACCGTGGAGATATGAATGGTGAAATTTTTTTATTTTATATAGACGGTAAAATAATGCCAAGACACCACGGACAAACGATAAGGAAGAATCACCTTGAACATAAGAAACTAGTTATTAAAGTCATTAATACATAACCAAGTAAAAAGTGCGAAAAGATTAAAAATAAAAAGTATTACACTAGACACTTGTCTTCACCAAGTGATGTAAGAGACTTAGGCAAACATGGCCTTTGATTGTCAATAAATCTTACGATCAATCTTGGATCCCGAGACGACTCACACACTCTATGATGGACAATGGATGATGGTGTTGTGATGGTGGTGGGTGGTGGGTGAAATGTGAGAGAGGTGGTGTGCCAAGGGATGGGTTGCAAATGAGCCAAGCACCCCTATTTATAGCCTGAACAGCAGCTCAGGCACGGCCCCGTGTCCATCCTCCTTCTCTTTCTTCATTAATTGCAGTTTGTCTGCATTAGTTGACCACGCCCTCGTGTCCGCTGGGCACGCCCCCGTGTGCAGAAGCGTATCTGTACTATCAAGATTTCCCCAGATTCTGCGAATCTTAGAGTTGACCACGGCCCCGTGTCCGCTGGGCACGCCCCCATGGTGGGTGATAGAAGCTTCTACAGCTTTGTCTTTTCAGCTAACACTTGGGCACGCCCCCGTGCTCACTGAGTACGGGGCGTGTTCAGCCTTCTGTTCTCTTGTTTTTGCTTGGGAAGATGCCGTCGGGGGGTCGGGCATGCCACGTTTGTTCCTTTTCTTGTATTTATGTTAGATTTAGCTGCCTTTTTGCTTCTTTTGTTCATTTGAGCTCATTTAATCCTAAAAATACAAAAGGTAGACAAAAACACACTTTTTTCCAACATTAGTACTAAAAAGGGTTAGTTTTATGCCACAATTGATGTAATTTATATGTTGCATTTTGTGCACATCACTTGCCACCATAGGACAGAGGGTCAGGGTAAACAAACCATCCAGACACTCAAGGACAAGCGGCGAGTATGTGTGTGATCGACTTTAGTAATAATTGGAAGGATACTTACCTTTGGTTAAGTTTTACCGCAGCAGTTACCATTCTAGTAATCAGACAGCTCTGTTTGAGGCATTGTATGGACAATAATGCCGATCTCCTTGTTGGACTAAAGTGGGTGACAACCTAATCACAGGTCCAGGACTGGTATTCGCAACTCTTGAGAAGATTGCTTGGATCGGAAATCGTTTGGCGGCAACAAGTGACGGTCAGGAAAGTTGATACGCTTAGGAAACACTGGAAGTTCGCTGTAGGCGATTGTATCATGTTGAGAATCTCACCCTGGGAGGGTGTGGTATGCTTGGGAAGCGTGGTAAGCCTAATTTACGTTACGTTGAGTTACTTAGAACTCTGGGAAGAAATCGGTCGCGTCGCTTGCAAACTCGAGTTACCCGACGAATTGGGTAATGTACATGATGTCATTTATGTCTCGAACCTAAACAAGTGTTTGTCCGATGAAACACTTGTGATACCTTTGCTAGAGCCTAAGGTTAACGACAAGTTGCAATTGTTGAGGAATCTACAGAAATCTTGGACCAGGACGTCAAGATTCGATTAGCATAGTCGAATTCCAATCTCGAGAGTTCGTTGGAACTTAAGACGTGGACCGGAGTTCACGTGGGAACGCGAGGATCGGGTGAGGCTCAAGTACCCTCAATTGTTCAAAACTACGGAATCAAATCTTGATGTGACTGGCGAATTTCGGGACGAAATTCCCTTTCAAGTTGGGGATAATGTGGCACCTGAGGAAAATCTGCAACAATCTTGATTTATCATTTCACTTCTCTATGCTTACTTGTCAAATTTCGGGACAAAATTTCTTTCAAGTTGGGGATGATGTGACAACCCGAACTTTCAAGGTTAGCATTGTCCTCGTGACACTTGACTTGTATCGTTACTATTTATGTTCTACTACTCATATTCTATTATACGTCGTTATAATGTTCACATTGCGTAAACCTATAAACTTGTTTAATTATATTGAATTACTGATTTAATAGTTATGAAATTGCTACATATTACATGATAAAGTTTATATATGTGCATTTATATTAGCCACACATTAGTGAGTGGAGCCGTAAAAACCCGTGTAACCGCACACCTCAATTCTGTTCTTGGCCCAGCCTCCCTAAGCCCAAATCAAGCCCAACCCGTATACTTAAAGGCACGGACGCATGCATATATGTATACGGCTTTGCTGTTTGACAACATAAAACACATTAAACCCTAATCACTTGTGAGCGGCAACAAGAAGAGAACCAGTTTGGTCGCAACCTGCCCCCCTGTGTGTTAACCATCTATATCTCCTTGATCGTTCGTCGGGTTAGTATAATCATTCATGTTCATGTTTCATTTACGTATATATATGTGTTGCGTGATATCGGTATGCACAAGTGATCAATGTGTGATTTCCTGGTTTGATGTATGCTTTCATTGTTGTTAGTGGTTTAGGTTGCTATTTATGTATAAATCTTGTTGGTGAAAACAGAACTTTGTATGCATGATGGTCATGTGATTAATTAGAATAATAGTGATCCGATGGTTATGATGATTGTATGTGAATAGTACTTAAATGATCATTAAGTTAATTGGCTCGATTCGGGTATGGAGGATGACGGAACTGTGAATGATGATACATGGGGATCATGTTGTTTGATTAGGGTCCATAATCCCGAATTTTGTAACTATTTTAATCGGATTTGTGTGGATGTTTGTTGCTAATTGGCGATTAATGTGGAATAACTGATTGGTTAGTTTCTTGTAATTATGGTAAATGGTGTTAATAAAATAGAAGTGTAACCGATCCGATAATTATAACCTAGGATCACACACTTACTGGTCAAACAAATCTGGTCGCACACCTCTTGTGGAATCGTGCAAAACATTGGGCATTGGGGGTGTATGTGGATTATTATAACATATTGGGCCATGAATTAAGTAGTCCGCACATTCTTATGGTTGACTAATTAAGTGATAAGTGTTAATATGAAACATGCACGTGTGAGTGTGATGATGATATTTGAATTATCAATTTATGATCACATGGGTAGCATTAATTAGGAGCAGCATAGGAGGTGCCACTTTTGACTAAGAGTTTTAAGAATGACAATACTATTGAATGAAGCTTATGTAATTAAAAAGGTGGGACAAGATTTAAGGGGAAATGGGTTGGACTATGAAACTGATTGAACGGATTGTTTGGCAAATAATAGTTGGGCCGTCCACTAGGTTGGGTCGGGTTGGTTGAGTCACGCAACACAGAGGAGCCGCACATTCGGGTGGGCTACTCCTTAATGGGCCAAGAGGTTCCGTGAGTCGCATAGCCCACTGGGTTACGATAGTTGGGCCATTAGACCCACTGGGCAGCACACTATGTTGAATAATATGTTGGGCCGTGAAATTGATACCCGAACCATGGACTGTGTTAGTAATGTTATGTGATATAAATGCCTACAACGTATTATGTGATGATAGTTAAATTGGTACATGTTGGTGAATCGTGGACATATATGTGAACTGTATGAGGGACTTAGAACGTGAGACATGATTATTGTGTGCAGATTGCTAGTATAGTAGTGATAATGTGTGAACCACTTGTATGTGGAACTGATTTATATTGGTAATCATGCTAGGACTTGGTTGACCAACCGTGAACAAAGTAATTTAATTAACCGAGCAATCTAAGGTGAGTTCATTTCTCTTGAGCATGCGTCCCGGTGGTTGGGACAGTCATTGGGCATCCCTGAGAGGGATGGGTTTTGGGTAAATCAATTGGGTATTCCTGAGAGGAATACGTCTTGTGGTAAATCTGGAATGTTGGATAATATACTCGTCCTATCACCTTTAAAGTCCCTCCGTGTTGTTTGGTTACCTGAAAGGTAACAAGGTATTAGTTGGTAGCGCTACTTAGGTTTGGCACCCTCACCCCGTACCTGAGAGGACGGGTGTGAACTAATGACCTAGTCATGACCAATGCTTTTATAGGAGCATTGGGGAAAGGGCAAAATAAATCAGGAGCCGTCTTGTATCCGAGGTATTATCAACATTGTAATCAATGAACGGAACTAAATACTTGGTAACTAACGTTTTCGTAAAACAATGAACTCACCAGCGTTGTCTGATACACGTGTGTGCATGCTCGCAGGTTATAGGCATGTGTGGATATGGAACTTGCTGTCTGGGAAGCTGGAGTGGTCATGGGTCGAGATACAAGGAAATCACGAGACGGGTCTAATGGTTATTATACATATGGTTTATGAAACACTTAACTAGTGATTTATGCTTCCGCTGAATACGATGATTTGTAATTACTGTTTGTAACACTTTATATTAACGAATGGAAGTTTTATTTAAAATCTTGTATGAGTTCAATGTGATTGGTGGCTAGATCCTGGTATGTCACACGCCTCGCGGGGGTTTCCGCTTGGGGTATTTTTGGGGGTGTGACATAAATGATTACACTTCTGGCCAAAGCTGATTTGTCTTCGTTTAAGTAGAATTTAACTAAGTCTATTATTTTGATGTTAGTAATAGACATATCACAACTTCTTCA
>JARYGA010008123.1:0-42774 GCA_030545235.1 Helianthus tuberosus | reverse complement strand
AAAAAACAAGCATTCTCTGCAACCCTCTTTTTTCTAAGTCCAGAGCTCCAACCACTTGCCTCGCGCATGGTGCAGCACTGGACTGGGGGGACTTGAAGGGGTATGGTCCCAAAAAGCCGTGCAAACCTCCGTCAAGGTTGCGCGCAGGACCATACTCCTTATTCAGCAAATTTCTTATCGATAACGTCGCGCGGGCTACATCAACATTCTTTGATGCGGCGCGAGGTCTAAGCAATAGGAAGCTCCACTTTCAACACTTAGTATCCTAAATGAGCATGCAGTAACCTATACTCCTGCATGGGGTAGTTATGTGCACAGCAAGAATCGCGCGTGACTATGGCGCAAGACTGTTTGGATAGTACACAAGGTACAAGTGACACAAGAAAAGAACCAATCAGCGGCCTTCTGGCCCTGCTCAATCGTGCTCCACGATCGTCTGACATGCAGGAGACAAAAAGTACTTAAGGACGCCTACGTGGCACCAATCATAGGGCAGAGACAACTGACCCACGATCTCAACTTACCTGCTGATGGCAGAAGGGCGGCCAAGCCGACAACCTTGACACGTGGCTCCAATCACGGTGCGCCAACACCAACGAACTCCCAGAAGCCATTAACGGTCGACACCAGTGAGACAAAGAGCATATCCTCCAAGTTGTCGCCTTCTGGCCCAAGGCCCATCAGCCCACACCCTCTTACACCTCTCCGGCTATAAATAGAGACCTCAGTCCACAGGTTAAACATTCCATTCCCTCTACTCTCACTCTTAATACTCAATTATCTCCCCAAAGCAGTCGCTTATTCTCACGCCGGAGCCCGGTTAAGAGGGAAACCCCCATATTCCCCTCTTAACGAGTAACGGTGTTCTGTTTTGCAGGACTTAGACGATCATTACGAAGCTCAGAAAGCCATTAGAAGATTAACCACTATGGTAGAAACATAAACCAAACTGATTAGTCCCATAATTAGTTACGTGTTTCTTCATGCCCTCATTTCAACGTTACGTTTTTGCTCACAGTTCAAGTATTTTCAAGTTGAGGGAATAGTGCCAGGTAGCTTGCCTGGCACTTCCCTATTGGACTAACCCATTTTTTTCTTAATTTTATTCCCAGTTTAAAATTACGCTTTCGTCCTTCGTTTAAAATTTCATTTTTGCCCCCAGCTCAAAATAAAATTATAATTTTACCCCTAGCTCAAAATTACACTTTTGCCCTCGGTTCAAAAACTCATTTTTTATTTTGTTCCCAGTGTAAAATTACGGTTTCGCCCTCCGTTTAAAATTACGTTTTTGCCCCCAGTTCAAAATAAAATGTTGTTTTTTCCTCTAGCTCAAAATTACGATTCTGCCCTCAGCTCAAAATTACTTTTTTGTCCACAGTTCAAAATAAAATTATGTTTTACCCTAGCTCAAAATTATGATTTTGCTCTCAATTTAAAATTATAATTTCGCCTCCAGTTCAAATATATTTATGATTTTGCCCTCTGTACAGACATACATGTTATGAGAGAGAAATATTCGGCTTATTGCCCCGCAACGCGGGCGGGGCAAAAACTAGTTAACTCTATTACATTTAGGAAAACGCATGAACAGTGCGATATTATTATTATTTTTTTGCTTTTTGACTTTTTTTGTCTTTTTGCGCCAAACCAATTTACGATTTTATCCCGTTTTAAAATTACGATTTTGTCATTAGTTTAAAATTACGATTTTACCTCCGGTTCAAAATTTTCCCCCGGTGAAAAAGTACAATTTTGCCCTTGGTTCAAAATTACGATTTTGCCCTGTTTAATTTAGGGTTTCGTCAATAATTTTGTTTTCTTCCTCCCATGTAAATTACGATTTTGCCCTCAATTTAAATTTACAATTTTGTCATCGTTTTTCATTGCTTTCCCAGTCAAATTACGATTTTGCCCCCGGTGTATAACTATAGACACAAGATGGAGGAGTAGTGCCAGGTAGATGCTTGGAACTCCCCCATTGGCGCAACCAATATACGATTTTATCACCGCTTTAAAACTACGATTTTGTTATCAGTTCAAAATTACGTTTTTACCCCAAGTCAAAATAAAATGATGCTTTTACCCACAACTAAAAATGACAATTTTTCCCTTGGTTAAAAATTACGATTTTACCTCTTTAAATTTACGTTTTTTTCTTTTTCCGCTTTATGTATATATTATAGTTATTATTGCGCGAAACTATTAAGAAAAAATTTCGCAATTAAGTTGATTGTATGAACATTCAAATATACTAAGTTCATTGTATGAACATACATTCGTCTTCCTACAGTATAGCGCAGATTAGAAATGAACATTTGATTCCGGGTACCGAACCGTATGTTGGTGCATGCGTCTGTCGACTTCGTCTTGTATCGAGTCTTGTACTAAGAATGTTAGATCAGGGCACGTAGTTCGAGATATATGTAATTCCGCTTGAACAGGGTAATTCCGCTTGAAAGTATGTGAGTGTAATTCCGTGCGGAATTAGATTTCGCTTGGAATCTAATCTCGTTTGGAGTACTTTCAAACGGAATTAAAACCCTATAAATACCGTTCAAGCGAGATCATTTGTATCTTTTCCGGTTTGAGCCACGAAGTGCTGCCGAAGTGTCGTCTCGCTGTAATTTGTTATCAAATCAATATTACGATAGTTTAAAGTGATATTCTTGCTGAATTGACCTCGATATGTTTGTTTCCGCCTTTCATATTGAGAAAAACTCTTCTGATCGACTCGTTCGGGTCTGAAAACGATCCTACAAGTGGTATCAGAGCTCAGGAGGAAGAGTTCTTACCAATTCAGCTGCGATTTCTGATTTCTACACCTTTTTCAATATTAACAACTTTTCACAGTCAAAATGTTCTAATTTTCTCACATGTTGTGCGCAATACTGTTTTAACAAAGCCTTGAGAGTTTCAGACTTAAAATCGATCTAAAATTGATAAAACTTGTAATTTTCGTTTCAAAATCAGCGCGAGTATGATGACATCAGCAGCATTTCATACGGAATTAGTCCTTAATTCCGCTTAAAACCAGTATTCCGTTTGAAATCTCCCACGGAATTAGTTAATTCCGCTTCAGATTGTGATTCCGTTTGAACCGTTTCAAACGAAATTAGTGATTTCGCTTCTGTTGGGTAATTCTGTTTGGTAATCTCGCACGGAATTATAATTTCGTTTGAAAGTGTGTTATCTCAAACAAAATTAGGGTAATTTCGTTCAAAGGTTAATTTTGTTTGGACTGTGTAATTCCGTTTGGAAGTTAATCTCGTTTGAACAAGACTGTGTTGTGAACTTTGAAAAACTGAATCATGGAAGAGGAATTTTTTAACGCCTTTGCTACCCCGATTACTGTTACTCGGCAGACAATGTTGGAAAATGAAACATGGACTATGTAAAAACCGCCTAAGCTCATGAACATCGAAGAGTATAAAGGTTGGGAAGGACGTTTTGAAAACTGGGTTCAAGCAAATTATTTGGATGCTTGAAAATGTGTTGAAACGAAATATGTTAGACCGATGACTGATGATGAAGAGATTATTGCAATTAAAGATCTAAGTGCCGAAGATAGAAAGAAATACAAAGATGAAAAAATGATGTTAAGTCTATTACAACAAGCTGTGAAAGAAGATATCTTGGTTTTATTGCAACACAATGGAACTTCGTATTCGATTTGGGAAGCTTTAAAATCAAAGTTTGTTGGAAGTCAAGAGATGGTTAAAAACAAAAAGTCACTTCTGAAGAAAGAGTTTGATCTGTTTCGCGGGTTGAAAAATGAAAGCACAAAGCAAATCATAGAAAGATATTGCAATCTGTTAGCAAACATGAAGAGATTGAGCATCAACAAAGAGAATGAAGAGTTGATCGAAAAGCTGGCTGATGCATTACCATATGAGACTTGGGGTACATATCTCATGATGTTGAGGAACAAGAAAGGTTTTAGCAGTCTGACATTGAGCAATTTCATTGAAAAGATTGAGGCTCAGGAGATGGAACAGAGAAAGATTTCAAGAATGAAAGATTTCGATGGTGAACAAGACATTGGGCTTTATTACAAAGCAGGGTTGAATGACAAAACTACCAACATGTCACCAAAGGTTGAGACTGCATTCAATGCAAAGAGTTCATCTGGAAGTTCTTCTAAAGGATCAAACAGCAACACAAGTTTTTCATCATATCCGTCATTTGATCCATAATTTTCTGCAACTAAAAATGGCAAGAAGTTACAATGCAACATTGTATTGAATCTTGAAAATGATCAGGGTTATTCAGAAGAAGTTACAAAAAGCCATATGTCTTTGTTGGGACTGTTTTGGAGTCTTATGGAAGCTTAGTAGCAGGAAGGATCGGGAATCCAATGTTTACCAACGAGGATTACGATCAGATTGATGTTGAAGAGATGGAATTAATGGATATAAAATGGTGTTTGGCTAGTGTGTTAAGACGAGCTGAAAATTCAAACAGATCACAGGAAGAGATGACTTACGTGATGCAAATGTTTCTACTTTAGGCTTTGATAAATCTAAAGTCACTTGTTTTTGTTGCAGGGAAAAATGACACTTCGAGAGGGAGTGCACTAATCGCGAAGCAAGTGGAGCTCAAAGTCCGTTCAACAACAATGATTACTACCGGAAATTTATCTATTATCAAGTTGCTCAACAATAACAAGAACCACAAATGGCACATGGTAGGAAGGTAATAGAGGAGTCTTCAAAGAGAGCATGTATGGTGAATCAGGATGACAAAAAGCCAACAAGTGGTTTCAACTGGGATAAATATGTTTCAGCTGACAGTAAAGCATGTCTGATAAACCAAGATGATGAAAAGTTGCCAGAAGGTTTTAGTTGGGAAAATTTCAATTGGGATGATTATTGTCTGGATAAAGAAATGCTAAAAGCCAAAGCTTTTGTTGCTTGAATTGAAGAAGACAGTGATGATGATACTGAATATTATGCGAAAAGAATGGCAGCTCATTTGAAAATGATGGCAGAAAGTGATAGTGAATATGAAAAAGCTAAAAAGAAAAAGAAAAAGGTCAAAACACCAGTTAGCAGTGATGATGAAGAAGCTCCAGTGATCAAAAGAAAGGTGATAGAAGTTCCAAAGTTCAAAGCTGATGAAGAAGTTGATGCAAGAAAGATTCCTGTGAATTGTGAAACCTGTGAGATCATGAAAAAGAAAAACAGCGAACTAATTAACAACATGAACAGGTTGAAGGAATCTTACTATGTTCTGAACAAGGCCATGAATCAGTACAATCAATCAAGTGATGAACAAGCAACAACCATGAAAACACTTCAGGGAGCTTTAATGACAAAGCAGAAAAGTGTTAACAATTACATTGAGAAGTGTGCTGTGCTGGAACAAAAACTGGAAACTCAAAGAATTGAAACTGAAAGAGTTAATCGATTGTTAAAAAGTTACTCATGTACTTCTTATGTCATTGACAGGATTTATCCAACTGTTGAAGGCATGAAGGCATTTGAAGAGAATGAAATAACTGAAGAAAGGAATGTTGAAAAGATTTCTGCAAAGAAGATGAAAAAGAAAAAGGATACTGAAGTGAAAACATCTGGTAAGAAACAAGGTTTCAGTTACAACAAGTGTCCACCCCCACTTGAAAATGGATATTCTCCGAGAAATCCAAATTCAGAAAGAGTCGAAAAGGCAACAAATTTACAGTGGGAGTCGGAGTCTTCAGTTAACTTGCCAGAAAATATTGATGTCATTTTTACATCGTCTGACACTGATCAACAATCTCAATTGATGAAGAAAATGGTGGATCATGTGTTAGATAACGATGAAACTGAGGAGTCAAAGTCGGAGTCTATGTCAAAGTCAAAGTCTGAGTTTAGTACTCCGAGTCAAACCGACAAACAGGACAAAAGAGTTTACAATAAAGAATTTCTTCTATCAAAATCTAATTTGAATGAAGAAACATTCAAAGTTGCATATATATTGAATGATTCCGACAAATTATATTCTGAGGAGGAATTTCCAATAAGAGGTGTTAAACCGGAAATGATAAAAAAGGTTTTCAAACTAACAGAAATTAATATTTCTGAAATAAAAGATGTAAATCTTTCTGAAAAACCTAAACCTTACACCTCAAGAGTTCAACAACATTTAAATAAGAAAAAGGGTTACAATTCTGGTTCTGGTTTTCAAAAGAGACCAAACCATAATGGTAATTACAAAAAGAAAGGTCTTGGTTTTATTCCACCAGAAAATCATAAAAATGAAAAATATGTTCGAGATTTTAAATCAAAAATGATATTTGTTTCAGGTACATCTTCTGAAGAGGAAAAAGAAAAATTATTCAGAAAACAGTCGAACAGAGATTTTCTTGCAAAGAAGCAAGAAGAGATGCAGACTGTTGATCAGAAGAAGGAAACTAGAACCTGTTTCAAATGTGGAAAAAATGGTCATTTTGCCATGAACTGTTCACAGGAAATTCAATTTAAACAGGGAGTTTCTAAACTAAAAGATAAAGAGGTTGTGTTTGAACCACCAATTGAGAGAACTAAACTTTTCAAAAACTAAAAATTTGAAATTGGTGAATGTTCAAAGAGATTTTACAAGAAAAGTGCAAATCTTGACAACCAGAAATTGGTTGTTAAGAAATATCATGATAGTTCTAGCAATGATTCTGATTCGTCAAAATCAGAGGAGCTATCTTCTGGTGATGAATCTGATTCCACAAAATCAGAGGAGCCACGTGTTGAGATTAAATTGGAAACATCAGTACCTCCAATGGATGATGTCAATTTTCCACCATTGAGGGCTGAAAATTTTAAACAAAAAGTTGGTAAAGTGGAGATTTCAAATCAATTTTTCTCTGATAAGAAAGAATTTGATATTGAAAAAGCTTTTAATCCCAAAGTGCACCATATTTTTGGTAAAATGGTTGACAGGAAAGTCAAAGGGGTTAAAGAGTTTTATGAGAAAAATTTGAAGAAACCAGGTAAGGTTGTTTCGTCTCAGGTTTGTGACAGGGATGGAACATTTTATGATGAGTGAAAAAGTATGACTTGCCGGAGCTCCCAGGTTGGTAAGCGAGGAGCAGGTATCGGCATCTTTCTTGAGAAATTCACGAAAGTGATTTCGTTTTACAAGTGGTAAATCAGGGATATTAAATTGTACTTGATTTTCTACAAATGGTAGTTGATGGTTGAACTTAAAACTGTTACATTTTTTAAGTGGTTGAAAGAACAACGTGATGAGATCCCCTAACCTACAAGAGTTTTTGTAAAACCAACAAAACTAATTTTGCGGAAAAACCATTTGATTAAAACAAACTTAAGTGTTTTGAAATCGATGGGAAAATAGTTTGTTGTGAGGGGGAGTTCTGATTGTTTATGCCAAGTGGATGGCGAATTGAAGTGATTTTATATCAGTTGTCATTTTACTTTATATAGTTTGTTTTCAAATTTCCTTTAAATGATTTTGAATTTTAGGGGGAGTAAGAATTTCAGAAAATCCAGAAAATTCAAAACCATTTGAAAATTTTGAAAAAGTCAAAAACATGATAAAAATAAAAAATGAGTTTTGTTGTGAAAAGAGGAAATGATAGTACATCAGTGGACTATCACAGCATGCTAAAGAATTGTAAAGTAAATATGTGATCAACGGTCTCACTGATGATGTGCCAGTAGGTTTTTACACATTTAGTAGATTGTGACGAGATATAAACCTAAATTTCAAATTTACTTATATCGTGGGGAACATCACTCGGATATATGGGTAACCCCCGAAATCTTGTTTGAAAGGTCTCTTTTTCTGAGATACTAGGTCTTTATACTCAGTGATATCTGGGGTATTATCCCGGGACTTCTAATTTTGCGGAAGCAATGGCCTAATCCCCGGAGAATACTTTCTGCTTGCTTGAAATATAGCGCCGCCCTCAGTACAAAAAATGATGAAACATTGCAAAATGCTAATCATGTGCTGTTGAAACAAAAGATCCTCTAAAGGGGACACACCAAAAGTCGAAGCCGTCATCTCTCTGCTGAACGGAAGTTCTGACCTGAGCTCTCACGGTCCTCGCATTTAACCCCTTACAGATATCATCTGTGGTATACTCACCTGTAAGACTGAATATTGGGATCTGGATACGGGAGTATATTCTGAGGTGGGGCACGCGATTAAGTTTAAGTGCTTAAAACATTAATCTCGTATCTCGAAACAGTTGAACTTTGTGTGAGAATTTAAGTGGATAAATATACTGACAATCTAAGTGAATCGTTAGAACTTAAAATGTTTAAAGCTTAACGGTGATTGGTGATTTGTCTCATAAACTGATATGATCCTCTTACACAAACTCACAAAAATATTGTCTTTAAATATTTCTTTACTGCATTTCGTTTAAATTCAAAAAATCCAAAAAGATTTTAGTGTGTTTTAGCATAATTTTTTTGAAAATTCCAAAAAGATTTTCGACAACTGATGTTGGAGAGCTGATTTTCAAAATTTCGAGTGCTAAACATGATGACAATCAGGTTTGAGAGAGTCTGATTAAATTGAGAATAAGATTTTGAATATCTTTCCTACAAGTGATGATCAGAAGTTTGTAAATGTTAAATCATGATATTTTTACAAGTGGTTCATCAGTGATTAACATTGTAAAATCATTTATTGTTGTGTGTTTACAAGTGTTAAGCAGAGAATAAATTTGTCAAATGTTAAATGTGTGAAATTTATTTATGGGTTAAGAAGTTGTGCAGGATAGCCAGGTTCCTGATTCTAGAGAGCTAGGTTACGATTCTAGAACTGCTGATGCTCATGAAATTAAGGAATCAAGAGATCTGATCTAGAGATTGAGACAGTAGAGCCAGGATTTGGTCCTGAACTTGTGGAAAGAGTGTGAGCCAGTTCTTGATCCTAGAACAAGAATTCCAGACTGCGATCCCAGCTTATCGAAAGGGGGAGTCTGAAGACATCAAAGAGGAGGTTATCTGTTGGTGCTGATAAAGAAAAAGAGAAAGATTTGAGGATACTTTACAGTGTAAGATACTGATAAAGTCTGAAGATGCGAACACTCGACACTGAAGACTCGTCAACATTCGAGGGGGAGTCTGTTGGTGAATGCGTCTGTCGACTTCGTCTTGTATCGAGTCTTGTACTAAGAATGTTAGATCAGGGCACGTAGTTCGAGATATATGTAATTCCGCTTGAACAGGGTAATTCCGCTTGAAAGTATGTGAGTGTAATTCCGTGCGGAATTAGATTCCGCTTGGAATCTAATCTCGTTTGGAGTACTTTCAAACAAAATTAAAACCCTATAAATACCGTTCAAGTGAGACCATTTGTATCTTTTCCGGTTTGAGCCACGAAGTGCTTCCGAAGTGTCGTCTCGCTGTAATTTGTTATCAAATCAATATTACGACAGTTTAAAGTGATATTCTTGCTGAATTGACCTCGATATGTTTGTTTCCGCCTTTCATATTGAGAAAAACTCTTCTGATCAACTCGTTCGGGTCTGAAAACAATCCTACACCATACCGGGTATATTCGGTACCGGTACCGGTTCCCATTTTCCCCATTTTTCGGTACCGGTACAGTACCGATATTTACAGGTAAAACCCCTGTAAGTACCTATACCGTATCAGTATCAGTACCGGTACCGAACCAGTGTATTTTGGTACTAGTACCACTTTTCCCTTTTTTTTCAGTACCGGTACTTTTGGTACCGAACAGGTACCGTGCTCATCCCGTTACATAACAAAAGGAATCGATAACGTTTGAATTCCCCGCCGCGTAGTGCGGGGAGTTAATTTTTATAACCAACTGGTACGGCACCAGTATTTACGGGTAAAACACAGGTAAGTACCGATACCGTTTCGGTACCGGTACCAAACCGGTGTATTCGCTACCGGTACCACTTTTCCCCGTTTTCCGATGCCGTTACTTTCGGTACCGGTTCGGTACCGAACGAGTGTTACAAAACGAAATAAATCGATAATGTTCAAATTCTCCGTCGCGTAGCGCGGAAAATTTCACTAGTTAATTCCTATTTTAATCATTATTAAATAAAACAATGTAAATTAAATGACTTTAAAATAAAGACAATTTTAAAAAGAGTAAATTACAAAAATTCGTCCTTTATGTTTATGTTGACACTAGATTACAAAGTGCGTCCTTTATCTTTAAAAAGTACAAAAAACGTACTCTATGTTTGCGAACCCCTACACATGATGTCATTTATCCCTAACTTAGTTTTTTTCATTGTTAAGTGAGTGTTATGTGACTCATGTCCAAGGCTTGATACAAAACTACTATTGAGTCAGGGGTCTCATTGGAAGCAGCCTCTCTATTCCTACGGGATAGAGGTAAGGCTGTCTACATCTTACCCTCCTTAGAGTCTACCTTAGCTTTGCTATTGGTGGGATTTACTGAGTTTGATGATGATGATGAAGTGGGTGTGAAATGACCTAAATACCCTTACTGTTAAATAAATAACTCAAAAGTTAAAAGAAATATAATTGATATTTAAAAATTTATGTGCGACCCACCACCCACCCCACCCTCTTCATCTTCCCTAATATTCACCACATTCACCTTTCACCAGCACCACCACCACCACCACCTTACCCCGCTGGAAAAACACAAACCCTCTCGGAACAAACTATATTAAGACTGTTTCTCTTTGGTTAACATTGTTTTGCAGAGATGTCAGGTGCCGGAAGTTCAAGCGGGGCAGGAGGAAAAGAAGAAGAGGCCTGCCACCACGCCAGCAAGGAGACCCAGCTCAACAAGATTACAATCCGAATCCAGAACTAAGAAAAAATGCTTATCATACTCAGGAATGTGTGTCGGGTTACAAGATGGGTTGACCGTCCACTTTTTACAGTTCCAAATAGGGTCAAAAGAAAGAAAGAAATTTGACAAGTTGAATAGTACTGAATTGTTGGAGTATAGAACCATAGACTGGGATTGGTTGGGAACCATGGGTGAGAGGCAAAGGATAGAGAATTTGTTGGGGCCCTGGCTTATATCTGCACTCGACTGTGACTGGGACCAGTATGAGGAGCTAGTGTTAGAATTTCACTCTACCTTCTGACACAAGGAAGGTGTGTTCGCTGAGAGAGATGCACTTTCATTTAGTCTGGGCAGGATGGTACATGAGATAACCATCCCACAATTCGCAGTTGCTACGGGATTTTACACAGCATCAGAAGCGCAGCTGGCTGAATTCTTTACCAGTTTGAGGGGTGTTTATCAAACCCCTAGGGAGATGAGCATGGGGAGTATTGATTTGGCACGATTTTGGTCCACTATTTCCGATCACCCGTTTATTACTACGAACCTCATTACATCTGTTCGGGATCCAGTCTACAGGTCCTTATTGAAGATATTTTCTACCACTCTGGTTGGTAGAAAATCGGAGGAAAACAAAGCCAACTAGACGGACTTGTTTATTCTTGTGTGTTCGATTGAGGGTAGAAGTATGAATATAGCAAGGGTTTTAGCATGGTCATTTACTCGCATACGTCGAGGGGGACACCGGGCGGCATCTGTACATCACCAGGATTGCGCGGATTTTGAGAGTTTTTGAAAATTGCAACCCTCCATATCTGCATCAGGGCTCGGGTTCAACTTTTTTTGGGATTAGAGATCTACAACTTGCGGGTATTCTTACATGGACCGTACATGGGCCGAGTCGATCACCTGGGAGGGTGTTCGATAGAGGGCTCAGGTTCAGGTACCAGAGGGTCATTCTGCAGCGGATGTGATGCACCAGATTGCCCCGACCCATCGACAGCAACCCCGACAGAGACACGAGGTCCCGGCACCCCAATACCCTAGACGTCAGCCTCTTCCGGAACCACTCACATTAGAATCCCTATATAACAGGATGGATCAGGGATTTGGGGAACTACGTGGTTAGGCAAACCAACAATTTGGTGACATGAGGCATCTGATATAGACGGGTCAGGAATGGCAGGAGAATGCGCTTCGGCATATGATGACGCGCATGAGTATTGGCATTCCAGATTTCTTTCAGCCGTATTCAGCACCAGGTCAGTATGTTATGGTACGGGGGTCAATTCGGTTCAGGTGGTGAGGGTGGATTGAGTCGGCCGACTGGGCATGGGTATGGATCGAGTCAGTTTGGATACGTGGATCCGAATCCCGAGTTTCCTGTATATGGGCAAGGTGGTGGTGCAGAAGATGAAGAGGAGAGTGATGACAAATAGTGTTGGGATGGAAGACGCAGCGGAGCTTAAAAGGAGTATCTTTTATGCTTATTTTTATTTTTCTGTTGTTTTTCCATGGTTTGTACTTATGTTTGATATTTAAACTTATGGTTGGTATGGTTGGGTTGGTATTGGTTGTTTGAGACACTTTTATCTATCATTTATTTTGTGTTGTGTTGGTATATTTGTTTATTTGATAGGTATGGTGTGATTATTGCCGCTTCCGTTCGCGTGTGAGAATAGGAATTGTTTGCTGAGCGTGTTCGGAGTGGAGGGCATATGTGGAATTGACTGGCACATTGACAGTCTTGCATATTAGCTAAGTCGTTTCCACTGTATTTTTGTATATTTTATTTTTATTTATTTTTCATTTTTTAGTTTTATTTTAGTTAGCTTTGAGTCGTATTCTATGTCTGCATTAAGGACAATGCAAACTTTAAGTGTGGGGATGGGATATAAAATTTTTGAAAAATTAAAAAAAAAATCAAAAAAATAGAAAATGTTCCTGATTTAGAGTTTGCAAATAAATACGGAAAATGATAGAAAAGCAAAGTATGTTCGGTTCTCGAATAATAATAGTATGAGTATAATAAGTTGAGCATGTGTCTAGCTTGGGATATGTGGGTAGGCTCTTCCGGTTTTTAGGTTCCTTTGAGCTGAAAATACTTAATATGTTAGGACATCGGTGGGTACTCATCTAGGAGAAATAGAGAAACCGAAACCGCCAATAATAGTATAAGGAATACCGTTATAAGCTAAAGGTCATAGAATTTTTTATCAAAAGAAAAAAAATTGTGCAATATTGAGAAAATGAACTAGATTAATATAAAAGACGATGCCTATGTAATCTTTATTGGGGATGGTGACTCTGATTGCCTCTAGGTTGAGTTAGAAAAATGCAAAATGCCAAAGCTCACGTTGTCGCTCTCCGAGATAGTGACTCTGGTTGAGACAACCTCTGGGTTAGGTCAACAAAAAAATTTCTAGTTCTCATGAATGAAAAAAAAAAGAAAAAGTTTGATTTTAGATTCTATGGGTTTTGGTATAAACGGTTAGGAAATAGCCAATTGGTTGTTCCTTTTATTTCATAAGCTTGAGGCGGGATTAGGTGGAACCGTGACTCTTTAGTGTGAGACCCTAGGTTGATTAACCGTACTTAAACATAAATAAACATAATAAGGGCTTAGGAACCAGTGTTGAGTTTAAAAGGACCGTATACCCGCAATCGTGAGCAATGTTGTAGAAGGCGCTAGGCGCTAGTCGGGCGGTGAGGTACAACCTAGGGATTAATCGGGATTAATCGGAATAGGATTTTTATATGTATTTTTTCAAAATTATATATATATACCCAATAATATAAAAATAATACTTCAAAATTCACATAAATACTTCAAGTTTCAGATAGTATGGTTCGATTTTGACCGATTTTGACCAATTTTGACCGCCTAGGACCGCCTAGAACCGCCTAGGACCGATTTTGACCCACTAATATTGTCCGATTAATCCGATTTTTGACCGCCTAGGACCGATTTTGACCGATTTTTTACCATGACCGATTAATTGACCGCCTAAATCAAAATTAGGCAGTAGATGACCGCCTAGCGCCTAGGCGCCGATTAATCGGCCGCCTAGGCCGATTTCTGCCACCATGATCGTGAGTTAACATGTGTTTGATTGTTAATAATATAATCTGAATTTTGAGATCCAATATTACTTTGACTATGATTCCGTAACATATATCTTTTTCGGGGACGGAAAAAGAGTAAGTGTGGGGACATTTGATGTATTGCAAAATACATACATTTATCATGTATAGTTTGTATAGATTTTGTTTCGTTTTCATCGGTTTTTAGTTTAGAATTTATTGCTTTTGATAATTTTGTATTTTGTAGGTCTCGGTTGCTGAAAAGATGGAAAAATGCAGAAAATGAGTAAGCAACGAGAGCCGGTTGAAACACAGCTGGACGGGAAACGAGAAAACGAGAAATTGCTAGAAAAACACCCCGTGGTGGCACCCCACCACGATCTGCAAATCCTGTCGCGTGACGCTAAACAATTAAATAATAAAAACCAGTTTTGACACGTCGCGTTACGCGACCACAGGAAGAAATCCCATTCGCGTGACACAAAGGGGTTGATGTCGTGACCGATGTTGTGTTGTTGCTGGATTCTTGTAGGAAAAGGTATAAAAATATAATATTGAAAGAAGTCCAACCCTAACACGAATTGGCAGCACCTTGGGTGAATTTTTAGACGATTGTGGAACATTTTCGGAGAATTTGAAGCATCGGTTGAAGGTTGGAAGCTCAGGAAACATCCGGGTCGCGATTTAATCATCCGGTTCACTTGTTCTTTACTTTCGATTATCAACCATGTTTTCTTTCTTTGAAAATACATTTTTTTGTGTTTGATCTTGAACATGTTAGGCTAAATGTTATAAACTACCTAGATTGGTTGAATGGATTGTTAAAGTTTTGATCTTTATTATGGATTGTTAATTATTTATGGATTGTTTATAAAAGTAGTCGAATTGGTTATTGTTAGGATCTGAGTTTGGTTTTGATTGTGTTTTATGTTTGAAATAAGATGAAGATGAATGAGTAGTGCAGTGGAATTTAAGATGGAAACAAACTTTGCAAACAATCAAACAGGAGAATTGCTTTAATCAAACATTTTCAACAAAGAACCGAAAGATTGAATTTATTTCAATAACGATTACAATGCATGTAGAATACAAACTCCCCCTCAGCCTGAGCTCACAGTGTTTGTTCGTGCAGGAAGAAGATTTTGTAAAGAGCTAATAGAACAGTGCATGGTACTGTTCTATTTATAGGCACGGACAAACCACTGAGGCATCAATGCTGACGTCACCATGAAAGTGACATCTAACCTCCTAACAACTGATCTATATAAACACTGCTTAAGCTAACAACTGCTATACAATACATTACATAATTAAACTAAACTACTGCTGGTCCTTCCACTGTTGTGACTTCAGCAGTACTTGATAACTACCAGCAGTGCTTGATCCAAAGCAGCAGATTGAACAGCAGGTCTTTAGTCTTTGACTTGATCAGCGGTTGTAGGCCAGCAGTTGTAACGATCAGTAGATAGGAGGTCAGCAGATGTTGAAACCACTTTCAAGGGGAAAGACTTGTAACACAACATCTGCTTATTCTGGATCCACTGTCCTGGTCCAGTTTTGGCTTTAATTGTTGGGATCGAACCCTATCAGTGGAACAGATAATTAAAGCCAAAACTGGATCAGAGCAGTGGATCCAGAATAAGCAGATGATTACATACAAGTCTCTCCCCTTGAAAGTGATTTCAACACCTGCTGATCTCCTATCTGCTGATTGTGCAAACTACTGACCTACAACTGCTGCTCAAGTAAAGACCTGATGAAAGACTAAAGCCCTGCTGATTCAATCTACTGCCTTGAGTCAAGCACTGCTGATCCGGACAAGTACTGCTGGGTTCACAGCAGTGGAAGGTTGCAGCAGCTGATCTATAGTCTGTTTTCTAATGTAATGTAATAGCAGTAGTTAACATAGCAGTGTCTGTATAGATCAGAGGTTAGAGTTTGTTAGGAGGTTAGATGTCACTTTCATGGTGACGTCAGCTAAGATGCTCAGTGGTTTGCAAGTGCCTATAAATAGTTCAGTACTTTGTACTGTTCTATTAGCTCTTTTGCATCATCGTCTTCTTTGCACGAACAAACAACTGAGCTCTGGCTAAGGGGGAGTTTGCATTCATTCATCAATCATTGTAATCGTTATTGAAATAAATTCAATCTTCCGATTCATTGTGAAAAGATGTTTGATCAAAGTATTACTCTCGTTTGATTGTATGCAAAGTTTGTTTTCATCATAATTCCGCTGCACACTCATCCATCTTCATTTTAATTACAAACACAAAATACAATCAGAAACAAACTCAGATCCAACAATTGGTATCAGAGCTTGGACAGTCAAATTTGATTTAACAATCATTTTGACGTAAATAGTTCAGCTCATAACAGTTGATACTGATCGTTTGTTCGTTTGTTGAAAAACAGAGCAAGGATTAATCACCATTAAAGTTGATTTCTCAGTGTCTGTAAAACAACAAGAATGACGTCACAATCTCAGGATGATAAAAACAACATCGGTTCGCTTTTTAAACCACCTATGCTAAAAAGAAATGAGTACAACATCTGGCAGAGGAGGATGGGTCACATCCTCGCTCAACAAAGCACAGGTTGTTGGAGGTCTGTCATCTATGGTCCCCACGTTCCCACAGTGCCAAGCGCTGAAGATGCTAAAAAGTTCGTTCCAAAACCAGTTGAAAATTATACCGAAACCGACTATCAAAAGTTCGAACTAGATGCTAAAGCGTTTAGCATCATAGCATCAGCGCTGCCCAATGAGATATATGCTGGACTGTTACACTGTAACAGTGCCAAAGAGTTATGGGACGCGCTTAAGGAACAGTTTGGGGGGACCGAAGAAGTCATAGAAAACAACAGGGAAATCCTGAACCAACAGTATGAAACATTTTGTTACGTTAAAGGTGAATCACTAACGCAACAATTTGAGCGTTTCAGTTGTCTCATCAGTGAACTGAGGCTTGTTAACACCACTTTTACAAACTCAACTCAAAATAGCAGGTTCCTCAGGTCACTGCCAGAAAAATGGGACACCATACCTTTTGTCACCCGAAACTCACCTGAATTCAAGGATCTGACCTTGACCCAACTTCACGGTCGACTCCTGACCTACGAAAGGGAGTTGAACCAGAAAAAGAGGTTGCAAGAGTCAGGAAAAGTTACTGATGATTACACTTTCGGTAACACTGCTCTTCTGGGTCAAGAAGAATCTGGGAGCAGTGGTAAGGATCAGGGTTATGATCACTTCATTGACATAACTGCTGGTGCAAATTTTAACAACCCTGATCCTCACTCTGCAAGTTATGCATTCACTGCAAACGAAAACCAGATGTCAGACAATCTAAGCTTTGAACTCAATGACTTACAGCATTTTGATCCCACTGACTTATAGGAAATGGACATCCTGCACCAACTGGTTTTGCTAAGTGTTAGAACTAGCAAATTCTACAAAAGAACAGGGCGAAAATTCCCAGGTTTGCATGGGAATCTAAGGGTTGGGTTGGATAAATCGAAAATAAAGTGCTACAAGTGTAATAGGTTGGGACATTTCGCTAGGGAATGCAGGAGTCAAACTAATGGTCCCATAATCACTCACCCTAGCTCAAATCCTAGACCTCAAAATCAAGGCACTATGCACTATGCCCAGTATGCCCCAGCAGCTCAAGTGAACACTGCTCATTATGCTGCTGCCCCTGTGCCAGTGCACTATGTCCAAACTACTGTTTCACAGATCCAATATGTTCAAACCCCTGTCCCCCAGGCACAAGTGCAGCCTGCACCTCAAACCACTGCTCCAGCAGCAGTACAACCAGATCAACAAAGTTTTTTCACTCAAGGGTTTGTTGACTGGAGCAGTATGCCTGAAGACCTTAGTGATGAAAATTTTGCACTCTATGCTTCTAATGATTCTTCTCATAATGAATTTTGTTTGATGGCATTAGAGTCAATACAGGAGGGGGTTGAAACTGAGGAGGAACAGCTGAGTATTGAAACAGTGGATGAGGTGACTGAAGCAGTGGTTACTGCTGTGGCTGGTGAACTACTGTTGGGAGAAAGTTCAGGTACCCTGATTGAACCAATGACAGATCCATGGTCCGAAGAGGACAAAGAAGAAGAGAAGGAAGAAAAGGCTGGTGAAAAGAAGGTGAGAGCTGATGATGAAGAGAATCATCAATGTGATTGTGCAATGATGGCTGCTGCCAAGGTATCTCCTCAAGTTCTTGAAAAACTGTGTTCTGACAATTGCATTATTGCTTTTTCTAACATCAAAGAGGTGAACGAAAACCTTAGGGATAAAATCTTAACTGATGAAGTCAAATTTGAAAGATCTCTAAAAGAACTTAAAAACAAATTGACTGAAAAAGAGAAAGAGATTAGCAGCATGAAAGAAGAGCAGAGCATAACCAAAACTCAACTCCAAACTATGGTAGAAAAATACCAAGTTTGCAAAAAGGAGTTAGAGTCCACCCAGATCACATGTGAGAGATGGGTGGAATCATGCAAAGGGTATGAGGTTATGCTTGAAAAACAGATAAAAAGCAATGTGAAATTTGGGGTTGGTTATAGAAAACATGATGATGAAAACACTGCTTTTGGAAAATCTGTTCAAACCACTGATGTAACCACTGAGTTCATCCCCACAAACAAGAATGGCCAACAAGTGAAAATCACTGACAAACTTGGTAACAAAATCACACTTGACAGACCAATGGGATCCTCTACTTTTGAGGAGCTTGAAGATTATCAGTTTAAACCAAAATGGTCTGATGAGTGTGATGTTCTTGAAAATTTCAAGCCAATGGACTTTACATCAACTGATGGTGTCAAGGCTCCAAAAGCAAAAGTCATTCCTCTCAAGGACATCCCAGCAGTGGTTAAAGCCTCTGCTGCAAAGGAGTCTAAAAAGAGAAAGAAGAAAGAAAAAATTGATAACTTGTTTTGTGAATTCTGTGAGAAAAGGAATCATCTAACAAAAGATTGTTTCCACTTAAAAGCTTATGATTTAAACAGAACAAGTGTCATTGTTTCAGCTGAAAGTTGCATTGTTTGTGGTAAAACAAACCACAAAACTCAAGCATGTGTGTATCTCAAAAACTTTGATGTGAAAAAGAATGAGTACATTGCTAAAACATCCTTGAGTTCATCATCATCTGTCAAATTCACCAAGAAACAACCACTGTTTGTGCCAGTTCAAACAGCTGTCACAAAACAGTTGAACCAAACATCTGTCAAAAGAGATGTTCAGGTTACTGATGCACCCCTTGCCAATCAGTTCAGAAAAGGCAAGGAAAAACAGTCTTACCAAAGGATTCCACACGTTTATGAGGCCTACAAAAGGCCCTCTAAACCCAGAGTGAACAGGCATCCTTTTGGTTACCAGCAGGTGATTGGTCAGGACCCACAACAGTGGTTAGAGAAAAACTGTCCTAAAACAGTTCAAACCCCTGACCTAACCACTGTCCATCATTCTGCATCTATCCCAGACACTGTTGAGACCCCATCCAAAGCCCTGCTGGCTTTGGAGACCCTAATGAACTAATCCTTTTACTTCATGTGCAGGGAGCTTCTGCATGCTTTGATAGTCTTTGGTATGTAGATAGTGGAGGCTCCAGGCACATGACAGGATGTAAAGCCCTCCTCAAAGACTTTAAAATCCATGGTGGGGGTGATATATCCTTTGGGAATAATAGTAAAGGGAAAGTTCTGGGGTCTGGTACAGTGCAATCTGGAAATGTAAAATTTGAAAATGTCAATCTAATAGACAATCTAAAATTCAACCTTCTGAGTGTATCACAAATGAGTGACAAAGGGTTTGGGTCATTCTTCACAAAAGATTGTTGTAGGATTGTTGGACCAGAAATGGTCAAAAAGATTGAAGCAATAATCAAAACTGGTCAAACTAAACTTGTTGCTCAAAGAAGTGGCAATGTTTATGTTGTTGATATGTCAAAAGAGTGTCCCAGAGTTGATGCCTGTCTGTTCTCAGCTGCCTCTAACAAAGAGACAGAACTTTGGCACAGAAGGCTGGGGCACACAAATCTTAAGACAATCACTGAAATTTCAAAAAATGGTTTGGTGAGAGGCCTACCACAAAAATTGTTTTCATGTTCTGAACATTGCATTTCCTGTTTAAAAGGAAAACAGCATAAAAGTTCTTACAAGTCCATTGAAGAGTCCAAAACAACCCAGTGTTTGCAAATGCTACACATGGATTTGTTTGGCCCAGTTCAAGTCATGAGCCTCTAGAAGAAAAGATATTGTTTGCTTATTGTTGATGACTTTTCTAGGTTTACATGGACTTTCTTTTTACACTCAAAAGATGAGACTGCAGGCATTTTGCAAGACTTTGTGACACAGGTTGAAAAACAATTTGACCTTCCAGTGAAAAGCTTCAGGAGTGACAATGGCACAGAATTTAAAAATAAGGAGTTGGATGCCTTCTGTGTGAAGAAAGGGATTGTAAGGCAGTACAGCATCCCTAGAACAGCAAAGCAAAATGGGGTTGTTGAAAGAAAGAACAGAACTTTGATTGAGGCTGCCAGAACTATGCTTGCAGATTCAGGTTTGCCATTAACTTTCTGGGCATAGGCAGTAAACACTGCCTGCTATGTCCAGAACAGAGTTTTAATAAACCCCAGGCACAAAAAGACTGCTTATGAAATTCTGTATAAAATCAAACCACTGATCTCATATTTCAAGGTGTTTGGCTGCCCATGCTTTATTTTGAACTTAAAAGATTCAATTTCAAAATTTGCAGCCAAAATTGATTGTGGTTATCATTTGGGATACTCAACCACTGCCAAGGCCTACAAAGTGTTCAATACACGGACCAAGGCAGTGGAGGAGACTTTGAATGTTAAGTTCAATGAACTTTCATCAATGAAAATCCCAGCAAACCCTGCAGATCTGTTTGATCTTGAAAAATTTACTTTTGAAAATACTGCTGTCAAGACTAACAGTGCAGGTCCATCAGAGGATACAACACCAGACTATGGGTATGAAATCATCATCCCTCAAAGGTCTGCCACAAAGGGAAAAGCACCAGCTGTTCAAAACAGTTGTCAAAGCTCAACCACTGCTACCTCAACAGTTGTTGACCAAAGTAGCCCATCCACCACTGCTTCCACATCCTCAAACACTGCTGACAAAAGTCCTCAAACAGTGGATAAAAGTCAGCAGTTGTCCACTTCATTACCTCCTATTCCACCACCTTTTGAAGCCACTGCTGGGTCATCAAAGTCACCAGCAGTGGTTAGCTCAGATGATACACATTTGCAGCCTTCACCAACAAATGCCATCATACCATACCAAGGAGATTTAATCTTCGTGAGATCTCATCCACCTGATCAAATCATTGGCAACATCAATGAAGGGGTGCTCACAAGAAGCCAAACCCAAAATATTTGTCTTTTTGCTGGTTTTCTATCACTCCATTAGCCAGTCAAGTACCAAGAGGCACTGAAAGACAACAGCTGGGTAGAAGCCATGCAAGAGGAGCTCCAACAGTTTAAAAGACAACAAGTATGGGAGCTTGTACCACTGCCAGAAGAGGTTAGTCCCATTGGCACAAAGTGGGTCTTTAAGAACAAAACTGATGAAAGGGGTATTGTTGTCAAGAATAAAGCCAGGCTTGTGGTTCAAGGTTACAGACAGGAAGAGGGGATTGATTATGATGAAACATTCGCTCCTGTTGCAAGATTGGAAGCCATTAGACTATTCCTGGCCTTTGCTGTCAACCACAATATGAAGGTGTTTCAAATGGATATCAAAAGTGCTTTCCTCTATGGTACAATTCAAGAAGAGGTGTATGTTTGTCAACCTCCAGGTTTTGAGGATCCATTTTATCCAGATCATGTCTACAGGCTGAACAAAGCCCTGTATGGCCTGAAACAAGCACCAAGGGCGTGGTATGAAACTCTTTCCAACTTCCTACTCTCAAATGGTTTCAAAAGAGGTACCATTGATAAAACACTGTTTCTAAAATGGAGAGGGAAGGATTTAATGATTGTCCAAATTTACGTGGATGACATTATTTTTGGAAGCACATGTAACACAATGTGTGAAGAGTTTAGAGAACTCATAACAGCTGAGTTTGAAATGAGTGCAATGGGTGAGCTGCAATGCTTTCTTGGTCTCCAAGTACAGCAAATGCAAAATGGAACTTTCATTCATCAAAGTAAATATGCTAAAGAACTTTTGACCAAATTTGATATGAATGACTGTAAACCATGCAGCACACCCATGGTAACAAATAAGCTGGTCATGTCTGATGAAAAAGATGAGCTGATTGACCAAACACTTTATAGAAGCATGATTGGGTCTTTATTGTACCTAACTGCATCTAGACCAGACATCATGTTTGCAACATGTGTCTGTGCAAGAAGTCAATCAGCTCCCAGAAAATCAAATCTCATTGCTGTAAAAAGGATCTTCAGATACATAAAAAGTGCTCCCACACTTGGTATCTGGTATCCAGCTAATGGGAACATCAAGCTTTCAGGTTTTTCAGACAGTGACTTTGCTGGATGTCACACCACAAGGAAGTCCACTTCAGGAGGGTGCAAATTTCTAGGTGATTGCTTAGTTTCTTGGCAAAGCAAAAAGCAAGCAGCAGTTTCAACATCCACTGCTGAGGCTGAATACATTGCTGCTGCAAGCTGTACAGCCCAACTCCTGTGGCTTCAAAATCAGTTACTGGATTTTGGTATCACTGCCTTAAAGACACCACTCATGTTGGATAGCCAGGCAGCAGAAAATATCATCAAAAATCCAGTTTCCCATTCAACCACCAAACACATCGACATCAGACATCACTTTGTGAGGGATTGCTATGAAAAAGGTTTGATTTCTCTGCATCATGTCCCAACTAAAGACCAGTTGGCAGATGTGCTCACAAAAGCACTTGATACAGCCACCTTTGAAAGCTTGGTCTCTAGAATTGGGATGCTAAACATGGAATAACAAGCAACATCTTGTTTTTCTATGTATAAAAGCACTAAAATGTTTTCAGAAAATCAAAAATCCATCCTTAAAAATAGCTAAAAATGAAATTTTTCATTAAAATCCTTAAAAGTCTGCCATTAACTACTGATTGTTCCAAAGTCTGCTCTACTTCAAAAGTCTGTCCACTGCTGAAAGTCAACCCCTGTTCTCTCATTCCTTTGATAAACTCTGTTGTTCAAAAGCAGCGTCTTATCCACTGATATGCTATCCACTGATAGTGAAAATCATCCACTGCTTTCTTACCACTGCCTTCATCAGTCACTTTCATCAAAGTACTGTCCTTCACTTTCACCAGGGGTTGTCACGTGGGCAGTACATAGTGGTCAGACCTTTTGTAACGGCTGCCACGTCAGCATTCACTTTCTTCCCTATAAAAACCCCAACTCACCACCAAAACAGGGTTTTACTGTCGAATTGAATTCTTAAAAATTCTCTTCTCAAAGCAGTTTTTCATCTCATCCTTCACAAATTTCTTCGATCATTCTATTCAAAAATGACAAAATCGAAGCCATCTGCAAAACCCACATCCAAATCATCATCGAAAACAGCCTCTCAAAAGGCAATCTCCACTGAAATCCCACATACACCATCTCACAATCTCCTGGGTCTTCTCACAAAACCAGGAACCACAAATGTTTTCGATTCCATCATTGACACCATGGCAAAATCAAAGTACAAAACTGTCACACCCCGACTTTCCACGTGTCACCGGTGGGCCCGGTGGGGAGTATCGTGACGTGGTTGGCAACATAATAGTCAAACAACACAATTATATAAATGCACAGCGGAAGCAAAAGATAATTATTATTACACTCCGAATATAAAGTAATATCCAGTATTACAACGGAAGGTAAGGATCCACAGGCGGATCTTAAAACATATCATTTGTTCAACAGACTTTAAACGCCTAGAACTTGCAAGATTCCTTATTAGCGCCCTGAGCTTTCAGCCAATTACGTTCAGTACCTGTCACTTAACCCTTTTGGAAAATACGTCAGTTTTCACTGGTAAATACACTCAACCGACTCATTTGAAAAGAGTTTAAGAAAATTGATTTAGATGCACCAGGCACAAAACCTTTTGACACTTTGATTAAAATGCACAGAGGCAAAATTAATCTTTTATAACTTGGGAAAATTATTTGTATATAATCTTGTATACAGTTTTACTTATTTGTCGTCCATTAGGGCCGGTTTGTAGGGCCGGACTAGATTAACAGACACGCCACAGGTATAATGCCCACGGGCTATCATCCTCTAAGTGGATTACCAGTTCCGGTATAATGCCCACAAGGATGATACCTCGGAGTGGATTACCAGTTTTTACATAATGCAGCTGTCAGGTGTATGCCTACACCCCGTGCTTAAGTCGTGGCCATTACTTCGAATGATGCCAAGGATATCCGGGACATGGTCATTAACCCCCAAAGGCCATACACCAAATAATAATAAAATAATACATATTAAACAGGTTATGTAAGTACATCAATCACAATCCGATTTAAATGACTACATACACCCGACCAAGCGGTACTTTTATAGTACCGTATCCCAAGCCCGTATAGGGAAAATAAGTTAAGAGTATTTACCTGAGCTAGCTCCTGTCTTATATATCAGAAATTAATAACTCAGCCGTATTCACTTAAGTAAGCATAGGTACCATTTACCAGAAAGCTCTAGTCTGGAATGATGGTATAAATAATTAATTAGAATGCTAACGGGTCTTTAATTGAGCCTAAGCTTATACCGGTTAGTCTTACAGGAAGATACGGTTCGTACGCATGATTAAGCGAAGACCGGAATAGAATGTGATTTAAACCCGACATGTTCAGAGACTTGTCTTATATGGGTATTTCGTACACATTCTGGATTTTGAGATAAAAACGATAACGTTTGACCCGTTTCGGCTAGTTTATGTAAACTAGTTACATAAACCGAACCGGACGCGAATAACGCATGACGGGTAACCGAAAAGGTCGCGAACAGGTTTTGTAAGTTAATATGCTTTAATTATGTTGTGATATCGGTATGATACCTTCCATAATGCCCGAAACGAGTTTAATCCTTAATTATGCCCCGTAGGGGTATTTTGGTCATTTTAAAGATTATAAAAGGGATCAATTAAGATTCTTTGATCCGGGTCTGAATAAATCAGTAAGATAACTTACTTTATCATGTCATATCAGTTGGTGTTAAGTCTTATGTGACAAAATGGTTTTAAACCCTCACTATGCGCTTAATACGCGTATAACGTCGTTTTAAGCGATTTACGGGTTAAAATAGGAATCTGAGTTTTCGGGTCCGTTCATAAGATCCAAAATACTTCATTTATTATTTAAAATCAGTGGCAATTGTATTGGTATCAAAAGGGCTTGTAAAACTCATTTTATAACCGAAAAGGGCATATTCGGTATTAACCGAATCAAGGCGATAAACCTAGCTTAAGATCAGTTTAAAAATAATTAAAAATCTTCAAAAATCCCAAAATATTATTTAACATCAGTGGGGAAAAGTTTTGGTGCCGAAAATCGGGTTTAGATAGGCTATGCGCTAGTCGCGCCGATTAATTAATAAAAAGCTTATTATTTACGCTAATGCGCATATCTCCTAATCTGGACCTCAAATTGATGTCAAATTTTGAGGGCAAGTTTATAATTCAGTAGCCGAGGTCTTCGTCTACTCATATTGCCAAAATTCTCGTTTTACGTTCTACAAGGCGTTATGGTCAATTTAAAGCATCTAACGGAAACGCGCGAACGAATCGGATAATCAACGAAACAATTACAGAGGCTTATACTAGCATGTAACCCAACCCTAATGAAGCACTAAGGCATTTCCGAATCAAACTAAAACGGGTCAGAACCGAAGTCAAAGCAAAAGTCAAAGTTTTGCGTCTTTCGGTTCCGAACCGGGTTTAAACGAACAATTGTCGAATCAAACGAGCTTAGACAAGTTTTTATGCTTATTATCAAGTTATATGAAGGTTAAAACAGGTTACACGCCTCTCGGATCGTTAATTGTGCATTAAATCATATTTTACATTTATGTTGACTTTTTCGGTCAACGTTTGACTCGACAAACGACCTAGTTAGGTCTGGAATTGGTACGTGCCCTTACAAGGGTTCAATACTCATGTAATTACCTACTTAACGGTACTTTTACTTCGACATACGACTGAGCTATCATTAACTAATCTCGAAGTCAACCGTTAGTTACGATATGTTGACTTTTAACTAATACACTAAGCTAAACTTAATTAGAAGGGATCTAGCATACTTACAAGTGTTGAAAGGTTGATTAGGAAGGCTTGGGTCTGCTTGGGAGTTCCACTCTTGATCAGAAATATGAATGATCAATGTATTGCAACTTATGGCTTTATATAGGGATCCAAGACACCACAATTGATTGACAACAAAGGCTACCAATGACCACAAATCGTTTACACATGTCCCTAGGGCCTAGGAACATTTTAGGGGTCGCCCACATGTGAGAACAATCGGCTAAATGGGTTAAAATCGCGAAGAACAGGCTGCTGTGGGTTTTCTGTCGCTGGCAGCTACCTTACGGACCGTAAGGTCACTAAGGTTACGGTCCGTAAGCTTAGTATAAGGGCAATTCTTTCATTTTTCAGTTTGCATCCCTGGCTCTTCGTACTCCGAAAGGTCAACTAAGCTTAATTCTTGCATTTTGACCCCTTATTATTCATATACAAGGGCTTTATGACTTATACTCACTTTGCCAAGTCCCTGGACACTTCCGGTTAACCCGAAAAGTCATAACTTTCACTGTTAACGCTTTAACCCCTCGCACACGAATTTGATCACAACTTTCTCATACGATAACGAAACTTTATGAAATTTATATCGTGCATTCTAGTGAGCATAATTAACATTTACAAAGCTTCGGGTTTGTCAAAAAGGTCACTCGGAGGTATATCTTTAAACATGTTGACACATTTAACCCCTGTAGTTTGTAATCTCTCACTTTTAGCTTCGTATGATCCATGATTCATTCGTTTGAAGGTATGAGCATCATGTAGGGTTATTATACAATATATTTATTCACTGTTGACATTTAGAGCTCGTATTTTTATATACTTTTCAAGTTTGTCAACTTTAGTCCCTCTAGGGTATTCTTTCACACGTTCAAGCTTATGACACGTGTCAATACATTATAGGACGTGAATTTTCGAGGTGTTACATCCTCACCCCCTTAAAATAAATCTCGACCCGAGATTTACTGAAATAAGTAAGGGTACTTTTCTTTCATCGTGGATTCAACTTCCCACGTGAATTCAGGACCTCTTCGGGCATCCCACTTGACCTTTATAATAGGCACATGTATCTTTTTGGAGTTTCTAATCCCGTCGATCCTCAATCGAAACAGGTTGCTCTTATTATCATAGTCCTGCCTATCATTATGTGATAGCGCTTTTCGACTTATTGGTGACACGTCGCTAAATCATTAGTGTGGGTCACATTTCGCGTTCCATCATGTCCCTTAATTAGGTCTTAGCTCGTAAGCTATTTGACCTTGATACATTCGATTTCCTTTGAATGATTCTATATACTCGGAGCTTAATTAGCCCGATGATTTAACAAATTTAGCACACCCTTCCAGGGTGATATCTATTGTTGAACCTTATTCCTTAACAAGGATTTAGGAGGTTTGTTATTTTCATAAATTCTCGATTTCCTGCCGTATACTGGCAACTTACAATCGAGTATGGATTTATATGATCTTATTTGTTGTTTCCTAGGCAACTCTTAGATCCTTATAATTGAACTTACCAATCTATTGTCCTAACAATAGCTGTTTAACATGCCATTTATACAAGGTCTCAAAAGGGGGCAGCCTTGATGCTTACATATCAACTATTATAGAAAGGATTATTTTAAGATGAGAGGGTTATCCAACCATTGCTTAACTAATTTTAAGGAATAGCTAATCCTTGTCATTAGTCGAACCGTTCGACGATCCTGGGTAGCTGAGGGAAATTCTTAATCGTTGTTAAAATAGGGTTGCGGTAATGAGTGCATAAGCAAAATGAACCGTCTTTCTTATCTAACAACATCAAACTCTCAGAATATCGAGTTAGGCTATATGAATCTCCTATCTTAAAATTTACTTAATCAGGTTTTCGGTTATTCCATAATCAACATGGAGTTCTTACAACACTCTAACCCCGAGCGGGATGTTAATCTTAACTCTTCCTGCCTCTAGGGAGGTAAACAGGGTAAACTTAGAAGAAGATAATCAAAGTACAAGGAGGTTACAGAGATTTCCATATCTCAGGCTCCATTTCACTCATCATTGCTTGTGTCAAATAAGTGACACATTTATGTTACTAGTCCACGAATTCCTAATCTGGAATATCTCCTGGAAAATTTCATTCTGGATATCTTCTTTGAATACTAGCAGTTGACTTTAGTACCATATGATTATTGAGATATCTTTGTGGTTTCATGCATTAAACCTCCATGCTGATCAGACATGGAAATAATCTATGGGACACACTAGGATACGCCAATCCTCATATGACACTTTTATTCAACATAGTTTGGCATTCGCAGGCGATATAAAACAACGAGAAAATAATCAAAATAATATACGTTGTCGTACTCTATGCAAAGAAAGAGTGCTCTTAGATCTTTCGGAAGGATTCCTTGCCGATTTATATGAATCGGTTACTATGGTTTCCTTGGTAGTTATACCTTGTGAATGACAAAAAAAAAAAAAAAAATTGTTAAGTTTATGGTTCATGAAGATTTATTATTGCCTGTATTAAAAACAGGACACTTAGTAGAAATTATCATTGATAAATGATAAGGAAGTTTATTGTACAAGTGCTTATAATTAATTAGAATGGAGATTTTCACAAACTAGGCACCTAGCTCAGTTGGCTAGGCGCGCGAAAGGGTGCGGCCGGCCTAGACCCAGGTTCGATTCCGGGGACGGCCAGTTCCACCATTTTTTTTTGTTTAATATTAATTAATCGCACGGATACGCGTAATCACGAGGGTTGTCTCATAAGGAGTCTTGATAATTAATTGCTTCTTATCACCCACGATATAGGCTTGATTTTTCGAGGCAACCATCGATTTTTATCACTATATTGAGTCCTTATGTATGCAACCAAAAGTTTGCTATAAGGGTATTAGAAAGAGTGATTTCTAATAGATATTAAATATCAATATAGGATTTGTTGGAGCATTTTCTAAAGTAACATCGGTCACTTCCTACCGTGCATTAAATGACCGGAGTCTTAATCAGGTGGAGACAACAGTTCTCAACCTTTATCATTCATAATATATTTATATGTGCCAATATCAAATAAGTTTCTGCATAACTGTTTGATAAGGAAAGGTACATATTATACTATTATTTATTCTGCATTATCTCTTGGGCGTTCCTCCTGATAACTCGTGCGTTTGTTCTCTTGGCCTACTCGGGCTTCCTCGCGTACTTAGGGCAGTTAGTCTTTATGTGCCCTTTCTCGTTGCAGTTGTAGCATGTAGCATCTTTAATCTTTCCGCAATCAACAGCCTTGTGCTCCATAGACTTGCATATCCCACATGCAGGTGGTCCTGATTTAGAATTGGACTCCATTCTGCATTTTCCAAAGTGGCGTTTTTGGCAAGTCGAGCACCTTGGCTTTTCCTCTGTCCGCTGACCATTCTTTCCAGACCCAGACCTCTCAGAGTCAGTGTTTCCCTTGTGTTTCTTCTCAGATCCTCGTGAGTTATCATCCTCACGCTTCTTCTTACTTTCTTCAGATTTCTTTAGCGACCTTAGTCTGACCGCATCTAAAGTAAGTGACAGAGAGAGATCAGCTACTGACCTAAATGTAGTAGGTCTTGATGCCTTAACACTGGCTTTGATTTCTGGGGGTAAACCCCCAATGAAGCGTGCAATTCGCTTGGGCTCTGGTGTTACAAGATAAGGGACCAGTCTGGACAGGGTGTTAAAACTGGTGAGGTAAGCTTGACAATCTAAGTTTGTCATCACCAAAGATAAGAAATCTGACTCAATCCCCTCAACCTCGTGTTGAGGGCAGTAATTCTCCTTAACGAGAATAACAAACTGTTCCCATGACATGCTGTAGAGCGGAATCTTCCCAGCAGCTTGAATGAGAGACTTCCACCATGCCAGTGCCTCTCCTTTGAACGATTGGGATACGTACTTCACGACATCCCTTTCAGCGCAACCGCTGATATCGACAACTGTGTCCATTTCATCCAACCAAATCATACAATCAACCGCCCCTTTCTCCCCAGTAAAATCTCGGGGCTTGCAGGAAACAAAGTACTTATAGTTGCAGGATTTGGTATGAGGTTCATTATCGAACATTATCCTCTTGAATGGAACACTGTGTTCATTAGATGAATGTCGATCGTTATCTTTCTTTAACTCATCTTTCTTTGAGGGCGGCTTGTTATCAGGCTCTGGAGGAGTTTTAGGGATGGATTTAGGGTGGGGTACAGATGAGGTTTTACTATATGTCTCACTATACTCCTTGAATTGCTCCTTCACAGCTTTTGATACAGCTGAGTCAATCAATGTACGAAGTTCTCCTCTGGTTATATTAATCCTTTCATCATCGCGATTTTCCAGAGGGTGACTGTTCCCTTCCTCCGACCCAGCCATGTAGTTTTAATTGCTACATAAAAATTAAACAAGGACAAGGTTTTTACGGAAGTTTAAACAGTTTTTATCTTTTTGAACTATTTATTAACCATGTTTTTAATACACATATTGGTTAATTTGATAAATATATAATTATTCAGGATATTTATTATATTCCTAAATTATAAGTTAATAATAGCACAAAAGGCCTAGTTGTAAGGATCGGTTCGCGACCCGAACGAGTCGGTTCAGAGGAATTCTATCAAATACAGGTGCGGAAAACAAGTATTTGACTTAAACACAGCTGAATCTTCACTTTAACACTGATTTGTATTGATATGAAAACAAATACAATCAGTTCTCACACCGGCAGCACCTCGGTATGGAAATCTCTCAAATGATCCTTATGATTTCGCTTGACCTAGTCCTCCTATATATAGAGATTAGGATTTCGCTTCAGCATGACTCAAGCGAAATCTTAACATGTTGATTTCGCTTGAGCTGCTTCAAGCGAAATCCTTTACATATACAAACCTTCAAGCGAAATCTTGCTAACTCTCTTTCATTCTCTCATTCTAAGTGCCCTGATCTAATCTATTTAAAGTAAGACTCGATACAAGACGAAGTCGACAGATGTAGTGCACCAACAGACTCCCCCTCAGATGTTGACGAGTCGACTATCGAGTCACACCAATGCTATGTCTTCACATCTTCATTCTTGTTCAGTCTCTGGGCTTTTCTCTCTCTATCTTCTTTTCCAGAATCTCCTGACTCTATCAGACTCCCCCTCACGATTTGCTGGTATTCATTTATTCTTCAGCAACATCTGCTTTAGGATCAATGTCTGACTCACAAGTTGTTTACAAGATCATTGCCTGGCTTTTATCTAATTCTCTTGATCAGATCTCTTGATTCCTTAAGTTCATCAGCATCAGCAGCTAGCAAACTTTAGATTCATGATCAGAGTCTGACTTTTGTAAACTTTGAATGAACTAACCTGGCTCACCTGTAACAATCTTAACCCAGAAATAAATTTTCTAAATTTAACAAGTTAAATGCACTAACAATCTGATATAATCAGATAATTCTCTCTCATATCACAAATTAATAATGAACCAAATGTAGGTTTTAAAAATACCAATTGTAGGATTTTAACAAACCTTTTTGACATTTTAAGATTCACTCCCCCTCACAACCACGTCATCATGTTTAGCACTTGAAATTTTGACAATCAGCTATCCAATATCAGTTGTCGAAAATCTTTTTGAATTTTTCAAGAATTTATGCTAAAACACACTAAAATCTTTTTGTAATTTTTGATTGTAAAGGAATACAATAAAGAAATATTTACAAACAATATTTTTGTGAGTTTGTGCAAGAGGATCATATCAGTTTCTGAGACCAATCACTAACACCGTTAAGCTTCATTTCATATTAAGTTCTAAACAATTTACCTAGATTGTCAGTATGTTTGTCCTCTTAAATTTTCACACAAAGTTCAATTGATCCGAGATACGATGTTAATGTTTTAAGAAACTTAAACTTATCCGTGTGTCCCACTACTTGAATATACTCCCGTATCCAGATCCCAATATTCAGTCTTACAGGTGAGTATACCACAGATGATATCTGTCAGGGGAATAAATTATAGTACGAGGGCCGTGAGAGCTCAGGTCGATCTTTCGATACGCAGAGAGATGACGGCTTCGACTTTTGGTGTGTCCCCTTTAGAGGATCTTTTTGCATTACAACAGCAGCGACTATCAATTTTATTGTTTCATCAGCTTGCTGAGGGCGATGCTATGTTTCAAGCATTTGCAGAAAGTATTATCCGGGGACTAGGTCAGAAATTTCTTTCAGCAGAAGTCCCGGGATAATACCCCAGATATCACTGAGCATAAAGACCTAGTATCTCAGAACAAGGGACCTTTCAAACAAGATTTCAGGGGTTACCTATATATCCAAGTTTGTGTTAACCCACAAAACAAGCAAGTTTGAAATTTATGTTTATATCTCATCACAATCTACTAAATGTGCAAAAATCTACTGACATATCCACAGTAAGATTGTTTATCACATTTTTCTTTACATTTCTTTAGCATGTTGTGATAGTCCACTGATGTACTATCATTTCCTCTATATGCAACAAAAACTCATTTTTGAATTTTATCATGTTTTTGTCTTTTTCAAATTTTCAAATGTTTTTGGATTTTCTGAAAATTTTTACTCCCCCTAAAATGCAAACACATTTTAGGAAATTTGAAAATAAACTGTACAATAAAGTGACAACTAATATCGAATCGCATCAAATCGCCATTCACTTGGCATAAACAATCAGACCTCCCTCTATCACAAAACTATTTTCTCATTTAGATTTCAAAACACTTAAGTTTGTTTTAATCAAAATGATTTTTCCGGAAAATAAGTTTTTATGATATAATCATTTGTAGATTCGGAGTGTGGTTCATCACATTGTCTATTCGAAATACCAATTGTATGTATGGTCCAATCAAGTTCAACTTAATGACCTTGATTAACCACTTGCAAGTACGCTCCATCTATATCAATTTTAAAAATTACCACATGTAAAACACAATATCACTTGTAGGAATATTACGTCTACATCACCATTTTACCAATCAAAATGCCGATTCCTGCTTCGCACTTACCAATCTGGAAGCTCCGGCGTAGTCATACAACCTGTAAACATCCAAACACTATAAAAAACTTTCAACCAAAAACTTCAAATATTAGAAAGATGCCGATTCCTGATCCACGAAATAAACTTGGGATCTCCGGCAAGTCCTAAGACTTTTAAGGAAAGCAAACTTCCACCCAAGTCTTCTTAGACTTGGTGGCTTCCAATTCTTGGGCAGTAGGGTTGTAAGTTGCCTTTTTAGTTGCATAAAAATCTTTAACCCCCTTTACTTTCCCATCAAGCATTTTCTTGAAAATTTTCTTAACATTTTCATTGAATGTTTTTTCAATATCAAAATCTGAGCTTTCAACTTTATCAACCATTTGTTTGATTTCTTCTACACTCAATGATTTAATATCAACATCATTCATCAAATCTTTGATCTCATCTTGTGACTCCTCTGATTTTGTGGAATCAGAATCATCGCCAGATTGTACATCTGATTTTTTAACAATCCATTTTTGATTGTCTTTTGCCTTCTTTTTGTACAATCTTTTAGAATTTTCACCAACTTCATTCTTTGAGTTTTCAAAATTTTTGAAGTTTGTAGTTGGTGAATCATTCTTTTCAACCACTTTTTCTTTAATTTTTTTAGAGACTCCCTGTTTTTTGTTGACTTTGTTTGGACAATTGTGAGCAATGTGTCCAACAACTTGACATTGAAAACAAGTTCTTGTGTCTCTGGTTTGAAAAACTCCAGTTGGATGAAAAACTCCAGTTCCTATCCTTTTCCTTTCAGCAAGGAACTCTTGATTTGATTTTTCCAAAGATAAGCTATTTGACTCCTCTTCATAGCTTTTTCCTACAACATATGTCATTTTTGATTTAAAATCCCTAACATATTTTTCATTTTTACGATTTTCAGGTGGAGTAAAACCAAGATCTTTCCTTTTGTAACTACAATTTTGATTTGTTTTCTTTTGAAAACTAGAATCAGAATTGTAATTCTTTTTTCCCTTTTTCTTGTTTAACCTTTGTTGAATTCTAGAAGTGTATTTTTTAGTTTTTTCAATAGATTTTAAATCATTAATTTCAGAAAAACTAATTTCCGTCATTTTGAAAACCTTTTTAATCATGTCAAAACGAACACTTCTAATCGGAAACTCTTTGTCAGAATATAATTTGTCCGAATCATTTAAAGTATATGCAACTTCAAATGTTTCATCATCCAAATTTGCCTTTGATAATAAAAATTCTTTACTATAAAACCGTTTTTCCGATGATTTGGAATTTGTGACCGATGAACTCGAACTTTTGACTGATGAACTTGAACACCCAGACTCAGACTTTGACTCAGACACCTCCTCAGTATCCAACACCTGATCGACCACCTTTTTTATTAACTCGGACTCATGATCAGTATCAGACGAGGTAAATGTGATATCAATGTTATCTGGTAAAACGTCAGTTGTCTCGGATTTTAAGTTTATATTGACTGCTTTTTCGACTTGCTCCTCATTTGGTTTTCTAGGAGAATACCCTTCCCAGATAGGAGGCGGACACTTGTTATATTTAACAGTCGATTTCTTACCAGTCTCATTCTTTTGCTTCTCATCCTGAAATGCTTCAAAACCTGCAACAGTAGGATAAACTCGATCAATAACATAATCATGAACAAGAATAACTCAGTAATAACCTTCTGATCCTTTCATTCTCAATTTTTTCTTTCTCCAACTCTTGCTTTAGACTAGCATTTTCTTCGATGTAATGATTAATTGCCTTTTGCTTTGTCATCAATGTAGCATTCGTCATCGTTAAAGCCTTTTCTCTTTCAGAATTCGTTGTTTGAAGACCTGTCACTGTTCTGTTCAACACGCTATACGATTCTTTCACATAGCTGATGTCAGATAATAACTTTTCAATCAGTCTTTCTCTATCAAACAAAATCACATCTTTTTCTTCACAACTCTTACACATTTCCAAACATTTCTTGCAAGGCTTTTCAACTTCAACAATTTTCTCAATTTCAATTGTTTTTACCACTTCAATCACTTTTTCTTCATCAGTTACCTTCTCTTCAACAACTACTTTAACTTCCTCATTCTGTTGTTGTTCTTTTGCAGCTTGTTTCTCCTTCAGTTTCTCCATGCGATCTGCAAAATAAAAATGAAAACTTTCGGAAGAAAGATGATTTTTAGCAATATTAATATGTTTTTCTTCTTCATCATCACTGCTACTCTCCATCGGTGTTTGATCAAACTCTACAGATTTTTTAGACTCAGCATCTGAAACACCAGAATCAGATGGTGTTTGATCAAAAACAACTTCTTTTTCTGAAGTATCCTCATTTTGCATACTATCGTTTGTACTTAATGACTCATCATCAGCACTTTCTAAACTTTCTTCAGATGTACTCGATTGATCTTTCACTTTTTCACCAATTGATCTCATCCAAGTAGCAAACAAATCTGGTTCTCTAACAATCTTTGCAATGAAAGCTTTGAAATCCCCTTTTTCATCAACAAACATATCCCAGCTAAATCCTTCAGGTAATTGTTCATCAATTTGGTTCACTATACATGCTGTACTGTTAGAAGAAATGTAGTTGCTCCAGTTGAAATCTACCAAACATCCTTTCTTTGAATCTTCAATTTTTCTACCATGAGCCGTCTGTAATTCTTGTGTCTGACCAACTTGCTGATAAATGGCTTTCCGGTAGTAGTCATCTTTCCCAAATGGATTCTGAGCACCACTAACTTCTCTATTCTTGCATTCCCGGTTAAAATGACCTTTTTCCCTGCACCTGAAACAAGTAACTTTAGATTTATCAAAACCTAAAGTAGAAACACAAGCATCAAGAAAATCATTTCTCCCGGTAATTGTCTTGAACTTTTCAGCACGTCTAAGAACACTTGCAAGACACCATTTGATATCCATTAGTTCCATCTCTTCAGCATCTATTTGGTCGTAATCCTCTTTAGTAAGCATAGGATTTCCAATTCGACCAGCCACTAAACCTTCATATGAGATAAGCACGGAACCAAGTAATGCCATATGATCTTTTGCAATGTCTTCAGAAAAACTTTGACCTTCTGGAAGATTTAGAGCTATGTTGCATTGAATCACACAACCATTTCCCATCTTTGTGCTTTGAGACTGAAAACTTTCTGATGAGCTTTTCGGATTAACACTCGGATACAATGAGAAACCACTGTGGTTTTTGTTTGAGTTTTGATCAGTCTTTTCTGTATAATCTCCAGCACTATAAGCAGTCTGAATTTTTGGACTTCTCTCAGCTTCTGAAGTCGGAACACTACCCTTGTAATACATCTTTACATCTTGTTGACCACTTGGATTATTCATCCTTGCGATCTTCTGCTGTTCTAAATCCTGACTTTCAATCTTTTCAATGAACTGAGAGATTGACAACCCTTCATAAACTCCGGTATTTTTCAGTATCATCAAATAAGTTCCCCACTCTTTCTGAGGTAAAGCATCAGCTAGCTTATCCACCCATTCCTCATCTTCTTTGTTGATGTTCATCATTGACATTGTTCGAACTAAATGACAATAACGTTCAATAAGTTTCTTTGTATCTTCTCCAGGTAAGCTTGTGAACAAGTCAAACTCCTTTTTAAGCAATGCCTTTTTGCTTTTAATCATGTTTGCACTACCTTCAACTTTGACTTTCAAAGCATCCCAGATTGACTTTGATGTTTTGTCATGTTGAAGTAGTATAAAGATGTCTTCTTTGATAGCTTGTTGAAGCAAACTGATCATCATTTTTTCAGCTCGATACATTTCCCGTTCTTCATTACCAAACTCTGAAATCTGTTTTACTGTCTCCATTTCAGAACGTGGTAACATATATTTTTTCAGAATACATTCCCATGATCTCAAATGATTTGCTTGCACCCAGTTTTCAAAACGATCTTTCCATCCATAGTATTCCTCAATACACATTAGCTTCGGGGGTTTCTGAGTAGTCCCCGTTTCATTTTCTGAATTCATGTTCTGAGCAATGGAAGATGAACTAGGCGATGTTGCAAATGCGTTGTGGAAATCGTTATCCATTTTTCAATTTCTTTCAAGTGAAATAGTATCTTTCAAGCGGTACCCTTCAAGCGAAATAATCTGTCAAATTTGTTGAAGCGAGACCTTTGAAGCGAAATTGTTCAAGCGAAACTTTCAAGTAAACACTTTCTGAAGCGAAATCCTGAAGCGAAACACTTGAAATGAATAAGAACCCTGAAGCGAAATCCTTGAAGCGAAAACAGATAAACTTTGAAGCGAACTGATAAGTGTCGCTTGAAAGTTCAAGCGAAATCGTCCAACACACACTTTGTTCTTCAAGCGAAATCCATTCAAATGTCGAATTTGATCAATTTTAGGTCGAATTTTGCCGTAAAACTTTCAAGGGTTTGTTGTCTAGTACTTTTAACCAATCCGTGAAAAATTAAATTGATTTTGACCGTGAAAATTTTCTGAACTGTTAAAAGAAGATGTAGAAGTAAGAAAACGATGTTAATTTCAGCTGAAATCCTGTAGAACTCCTCAACTGGCTCTGATACCAATTGTAAGGATCGGTTCGCGACCCGAACGAGTCGGTTCAGAGGAATTCTATCAAATACAGGTGCGGAAAACAAGTATTTGACTTAAACACAGCTGAATCTTCACTTTAACACTGATTTGTATTGATATGAAAACAAATACAATCAGTTCTCACACCGGCAGCACCTCGGTATGGAAATCTCTCAAATGATCCTTATGATTTCGCTTGACCTAGTCCTCCTATATATAGAGATTAGGATTTCGCTTCAGCATGACTCAAGCGAAATCTTAACATGTTGATTTCGCTTGAGCTGCTTCAAGCGAAATCCTTTACATATACAAACCTTCAAGCGAAATCTTGCTAACTCTCTTTCATTCTCTCATTCTAAGTGCCCTGATCTAATCTATTTAAAGTAAGACTCGATACAAGACGAAGTCGACAGATGTAGTGCACCAACACTAGTCACTTAGACAAGTTTAATTTATAGGCCTTGATTTTATAGAATCGAGGCTTCAAGGTTTGCATCAAAGTTCATTACCTTTTCTTGACAGGGAGTTGTAGGCTACCACTGTCTTTAGTCCCAGAGGACGTTAGTTATAGCCCGTGGGCACTTCATCCATACGGAATGATTATATAATTAAGGGAATTTAGTATATCCCAAAATGACTTATGTGATTTTATCATATCACATTTTGTCGAGCATGTTATTATGCTTTCATATGTTTAATAAGGATTTGAATCTCTTGAATAGGTCCTATCATCTTGGCCTTGTATGCCGTGACATTTAGGCTAGGTTTACCTTTAAGATTCTTTTTAATAATTAACGCAGAGCAATCCTAAATTGAACTGTTAACAAGGATCTGAATCTAATTATGGAACTACCATCTTGGCCCTGTCTTAATGTGACACATGGCTAGGTTTTGTCCTTTTTAAATTTTGCCATTTTATTATAATGGTAGATCTTATAATATAGGAATGATACTTTAAATATAATCATTCCTTTAAAATTTAACAAGTATATGGTTGCCCTAAACGGGACTTCTATAGCAATTGACTTGCCCATGCAAAGGCTAATCAGAAAAATAACAAAGGAACCAAATAAGGTAAAATGAAACAAATTTGGATTTTTCCTATGTTCTTGTCTAGACTCAAGAATGTGCAATTGTGTAACTGAGATTAAACACAAAAGACTAGTGTTTAATTCACTCAGTGTTGGCTCTGATACCAACCTGTCACACCCCGACTTTCCACGTGTCACCGGTGGGCCCGGTGGGGAGTATCGTGACGTGGTTGGCAACATAATAGTCAAACAACACAATTATATAAATGCACAGCGGAAGCAAAAGATAATTATTATTACACTCCGAATATAAAGTAATATCCAGTATTACAACGGAAGGTAAGGATCCACAGGCGGATCTTAAAACATATCATTTGTTCAACAGACTTTAAACGCCTAGAACTTGCAAGATTCCTTATTAGCGCCCTGAGCTTTCAGCCAATTACGTTCAGTACCTGTCACTTAACCCTTTTGGAAAATACGTCAGTTTTCACTGGTAAATACACTCAACCGACTCATTTGAAAAGAGTTTAAGAAAATTGATTTAGATGCACCAGGCACAAAACCTTTTGACACTTTGATTAAAATGCACAGAGGCAAAATTAATCTTTTATAACTTGGGAAAATTATTTGTATATAATCTTGTATACAGTTTTACTTATTTGTCGTCCATTAGGGCCAGTTTGCAGGGCCGGACTAGATTAACAGACACGCCACAGGTATAATGCCCACGGGCTATCATCCTCTAAGTGGATTACCAGTTCCGGTATAATGCCCACAAGGATGATACCTCGGAGTGGATTACCAGTTTTTACATAATGCAGCTGTCAGGTGTATGCCTACACCCCGTGCTTAAGTCGTGGCCATTACTTCGAATGATGCCAAGGATATCCGGGACATGGTCATTAACCCCCAAAGGCCATACACCAAATAATAATAAAATAATACATATTAAACAGGTTATGTAAGTACATCAATCACAATCCGATTTAAATGACTACATACACCCGACCAAGCGGTACTTTTATAGTACCGTATCCCAAGCCCGTATAGGGAAAATAAGTTAAGAGTATTTACCTGAGCTAGCTCCTGTCTTATATATCAGAAATTAATAACTCAGCCGTATTCACTTAAGTAAGCATAGGTACCATTTACCGGAAAGCTCTAGTCTGGAATGATGGTATAAATAATTAATTAGAATGCTAACGGGTCTTTAATTGAGCCTAAGCTTATACCGGTTAGTCTTACAGGAAGATACGGTTCGTACGCATGATTAAGCGAAGACCGGAATAGAATGTGATTTAAACCCGACATGTTCAGAGACTTGTCTTATATGGGTATTTCGTACACATTCTGGATTTTGAGATAAAAACGATAACGTTTGACCCGTTTCGGCTAGTTTATGTAAACTAGTTACATAAACCGAACCGGACGCGAATAACGCATGACGGGTAACCGAAAAGGTCGCGAACAGGTTTCGTAAGTTAATATGCTTTAATTATGTTGTGATATCGGTATGATACCTTCCATAATGCCCGAAACGAGTTTAATCCTTAATTATGCCCCGTAGGGGTATTTTGGTCATTTTAAAGATTATAAAAGGGATCAATTAAGATTCTTTGATCCGGGTCTGAATAAATCAGTAAGATAACTTACTTTATCATGTCATATCAGTTGGTGTTAAGTCTTATGTGACAAAATGGTTTTAAACCCTCACTATGCGCTTAATACGCGTATAACGTCGTTTTAAACGATTTACGGGTTAAAATAGGAATCTGAGTTTTCGGGTCCGTTCATAAGGTCCAAAATACTTCATTTATTATTTAAAATCAGTGGCAATTGGATTGGTATCAAAAGGGCTTGTAAAACTCATTTTATAACCGAAAAGGGCATATTCGGTATTAACCGAATCAAGGCGATAAACCTAGCTTAAGATCAGTTTAAAAATAATTAAAAATCTTCAAAAATCCCAAAATATTATTTAACATCAGTGGGGAAAAGTTTTGGTGCCGAAAATCGGGTTTAGATAGGCTATGCGCTAGTCGCGCCGATTAATTAATAAAAAGCTTATTATTTACGCTAATGCGCATATCTCTTAATCTGGACCTCAAATTGATGTCAAATTTTGAGGGCAAGTTTATAATTCAGTAGCCAAGGTCTTCGTCTACTCATATTGCCAAAATTCTCGTTTTACGTTCAACAAGGCGTTATGGTCAATTTAAAGCATCTAACGGAAACGCGCGAACGAATCGGATAATCAACGAAACAATTACAGAGGCTTATACTAGCATGTAACCCAACCCTAATGAAGCACTAAGGCATTTCCGAATCAAACTAAAATGGGTCAGAACCGAAGTCAAAGCAAAAGTCAAAGTTTTGCGTCTTTCGGTTCCGAACCGGGTTTAAACGGACAATTGTCGAATCAAACGAGCTTAGACAAGTTTTTATGCTTATTATCAAGTTATATGAAGGTTAAAACAGGTTACACGCCTCTCGGATCGTTAATTGTGCATTAAATCATATTTTACATTTATGTTGACTTTTTCGGTCAACGTTTGACTCGACAAACGACCTAGTTAGGTCTGGAATTGGTACGTGCCCTTACAAGGGTTCAATACTCATGTAATTACCTACTTAACGGTACTTTTACTTCGACATACGACTGAGCTATCATTAACTAATCTCGAAGTCAACCGTTAGTTACGATATGTTGACTTTTAACTAATACACTAAGCTAAACTTAATTAGAAGGGATCTAGCATACTTACAAGTGTTGAAAGGTTGATTAGGAAGGCTTGGGTCTGCTTGGGAGTTCCACTCTTGATCAGAAATATGAATGATCAATGTATTGCAACTTATGGCTTTATATAGGGATCCAAGACACCACAATTGATTGACAACAAAGGCTACCAATGACCACAAATCGTTTACACATGTCCCTAGGGCCTAGGAACATTTTAGGGGTCGCCCACATGTGAGAACAACCGGCTAAATGGGTTAAAATCGCGAAGAACAGGCTGCTGTGGGTTTTCTGTCGCTGGCAGCTACCTTACGGACCGTAAGCTCACTAAGGTTACGGTCCGTAAGCTTAGTATAAGGGCAATTCTTTCATTTTTCAGTTTGCATCCCTGGCTCTTCGTACTCCGAAAGGTCAACTAAGCTTAATTATTGCATTTTGACCCCTTATTATTCATATACAAGGGCTTTATGACTTATACTCACTTTGCCAAGTCCCTGGACACTTCCGGTTAACCCGAAAAGTCATAACTTTCACTGTTAACGCTTTAACCCCTCGCACACGAATTTGATCACAACTTTCTCATACGATAACGAAACTTTATGAAATTTATATCGTGCATTCTAGTGAGCATAATTAACATTTACAAAGCTTCGGGTTTGTCAAAAAGGTCACTCGGAGGTATATCTTTAAACATGTTGACACATTTAACCCCTGTAGTTTGTAATCTCTCACTTTTAGCTTCGTATGATCCATGATTCATTCGTTTGAAGGTATGAGCATCATGTAGGGTTATTATACAATATATTTATTCACTGTTGACATTTAGAGCTCGTATTTTTATATACTTTTCAAGTTTGTCAACTTTAGTCCCTCTAGGGTATTCTTTCACACGTTCAAGCTTATGACACGTGTCAATACATTATAGGACGTGAATTTTCGAGGTGTTACAAAAACTTTGTTCACCGCCGATGCACCAATCTATTTGGCGACCCAAAGAGAGTTCTGGAAGAATGCAACCCTTGAAAAACAAGGAGACACTGCAACCACCATACACTCTTCTATAAAGGGTAAAGCAGTCCACATCACGCCACAATCCATTTCAGAGGTCTTTCAACTCGATGATCAGGAAGGTAAAACTTCTTTTACTAAAAACGAGTTACAAACTGACTTCATTGAAAGAGGGTATGAAGCCACAATGATGAAGAAACTTACCTTACAAAAAGGTTATTTTCCTTCTGCAACCAGATTTTTATTTCATACCCTCCTACTATGTGTTTCAAATAAAACCACTTCTTTCAATGAAATCCCTTTAAA
>JARYGA010008122.1:0-29443 GCA_030545235.1 Helianthus tuberosus | reverse complement strand
TAAAATAAAATATTTTAGTGCTTACATAAATTTTTGGATGTCCGGAAGTATTCAGAACGTAAGTTATGCGCGAAAGTGCAAACTTGTGCACTTTTTGACGCTTTTAGTCCCTGAATGTCCCAAAAGTATATTTTAGCATACCGAACCCGTCAAAGCCTATTTCTAAGCTATGTAAAGGATATTTGTGGTATGTTTAACTTATGGTCATGTTCCGGAATGTCTGTTATAGTTCAAATTGGCATACTTTCGCAGTCTGTCAACTTTAGTCCCTGTAAGTTAATAAACTAGATTTTGCCATACCAAAGCCTTCAAAACTTATTTCTAAGTTATGTAAAGGTTACTTAAGGTATGTTAAGCCTATTTTGCTATTCCGGAGTGTTTGTTGCATTAAACTGGTTATATTTACGCATCAGTGCGCGTATAACCCTCCAGAAAGCGATTTAAAGCTTGAAATCGAACAAGAGTTGATATGTGTAAACGATACACATATTTTTACAAATCCCAAGTATGAAATACAATTTTTCATTGGTTTGGTATTTGTTTGATGGTTGAAGTGACCTAGGTGTCACATATCTCAACTACTCTAGTGGTTCGATGCTATCGAGGTTACCCTTCGTTAGAGTGGGTGCCCCCAGCATTTCCGTACCACATGCACTACAAGAGTATTCCAATCAAGACCCCTCGACTGGTGGACAGCCGAGCGTAACAAGCGTGGAAATGATGCAGCCTACTCGCTTTCCTGGAACAAGCTGAAGGAGCTCTCGGAGGAAGAGTACTACCCTCCCCATGAAGTCCAGAAGCTAGAAAACGAATTTTGGGAAATCAAGCAAGTTGAAGGTGACAATGCCGGCCTCACAGCAAGGTTCAAACAGCTTAGCATTATCTGCCCAAGCCAAGTTGACACTCTTGATAAGGCCATCAAGAAGTACACTCGCGCCTTACCGAGTGTGTGGGCGATTTTGTCGAAGCAACTAAAACTGCTACCATCGATGAAACCTATCGCTTGGCCGCCGAAATCAACGACAAACGAGTCTTGGATGGATACTTCTCCAAGAATCCTACCAGGAAGGCAAACTAAGTTATCACTGTGTCATCTGATAGTACCACCGAGTCATCTGATGATTCTACCGACTTGTCCGACGACGACATGACACCGTACGACACCGACGAACCCAGCCGCAAGCGAAAGAACTCGAGTACTGGCTGCTCAGCAACAACTCTACCCCAAATAGTTTTAAACCCCGAACCACTCCGAGCAGTTCCAGTTCGCTCGAAGCGCGCCTACACCGGAACTGTTCCCCTGTGTATAAAGTGTACCTATCACCACCAGACAGGATCTAACTGCCGCTTTTGCGCAAATCGCAACTGTTTTGGTCACTTCACCCATCATTTCCGCACAGGATCGCGAAATTAAGTCATGCTAGCTCTCCCCGCACCGCCAACACAACTCGCACCTCCAGCAACAACCACGGCTCCAGCAAGAGTCTCCAACATCAACGCCAACCAGACGCTGAACGACGCCATTGACGGTACGATTCTTGACGAAAAGTCTTATGTGTATGCTTGTTCTATTGCTCGATGTCGCCACAATATGCGAAGATAACTCTCTCTCGCGCTCTCTCTCTCGCTCTCTCTCCCTCGTCCTTGCACTTAGTCTGAGTTTGCACACACAGACTGTAATACTAGTATTATATACAATATCACGATATAATGTGTTTTACCCTAACTATGCGTACTTGAAATAAGTTACGATAAATGCGCAAGGACCAAATTAATCACGGGTGCACACGGGATTACTGTGGTAAGTGCACGGAGATCGTAGTAAGTTCCAACGATGCCATAACGTTAAAAGCATGGTTAAGCGTGGTGGATATGCCACTGGTACTTCCTATATATAAGCGTCTTAACCATGTCGACAAAGTGTGACACCTATTCACGGGACGGAGGCGTGTGGTGGAAGCATGGTGGATATGCCGCTGGTACTTCCTATATATAAGTGCTTTGCCATGCTAACCAATTTCTCGTGAAGAAAGTGCCATGCAGAGTTGAACGTTATTAGACCTCTTATACACGCATGCCATCGCACCTTCCCTGGAATCTATCTCGCACTCGCTATCGCTTTACGCTTACCGCACCTATCAATCTCATCGATACTCTCATCGCTTTTGACGCCTATCGCTTTTCGCTCTTCGCCTAACGCTTATCGCTATTGACTGATCGCTTATCGCTATTCGCTCCTCGCTTATCGCTTATCGCTTAACACTTTTCGCTTATCGTTGTTTGCTCTTCGTCTATCGCGCGTCGCTTTTCGCTTATCGCTTGCCGCCTATTGCCAAATGCTCGTCGCTTAACGCTCGAGCTTATCGCTTATCGCGTATCGCCCGTCGCGCATCGCTTATTGTGTATCGCTTGTCGCTTATCGCCGTCGCTTATAACTTATCGCTTCTCGCGTAGCGCTTGTCGCTAATTGCGTATCGCTTATCGCTTACAGCTTACCGCTTATTGCTTGTCACACTCGACACTCACGCTGCCACGATGCTTTAATCGCTGACTCATTTCGTGCACGCTCGTATCACTAAACTGAGTTCGAAAACAACTTCATCACCTAGTTACTCGATCTCCCTCCCGAACTTGGTCCAACCACTAATCGCCTGGACCAAGGACGCAAAGTCTATCCGTACCATATCGACACACATGACATTGCTTCACGGGACAGAGGCAATATGACTAAAACATGGTGGATACGCCGCTAGTACTTCCTATGTATATATGTTTTAGTCATATCGACAAACTTTCATGAAAAAGTGCCATGTGGGGCTCAACGCTAATTAAAAATTTTTGAACTGTTTAAACCTTTTTGTGAAAACAAAAATTTTCTTACAAACTTTTGAGACTAAATGGAAAATTTCTGAAAATTTTTAATTAAAACCCTTTTAGACAAACAAAACTCTCTTGTAACGTGGTTTAACAATCGACTCAGGTTAACACCACGTCATAAGAAACTTTTCGTAAATCAAGTTTTCCATAAGATCCTTTGATAACTCAACAAAACCCTTTCGACAACGCTGGTGTGAACTTTGACTCAATTCAACGCCACACCGTACAAAAAGGTTCCAAAGCCAAAAAATTTCCTTAAAAATCTCATTGCCAAGAAACGTTTTGAGAACTCAAAACACTTTTGGGTCGCTAACTCGTGAATTACCGTCCTTTAGTCGAACAAATCGCCTTACTCAACGCTTTCTCTGTGATGCCAAGACGCTTTCACTCATCAACCCCCACTACGCTTACCTTAACGCTTATTCGCAACTCACTCGTATCAATTCTCGCAACCTTCCTTGTGGATTAATTTCGGGACAAAATTTCCTAAAGCAGGGGAGACTGTAACAACCCGCACTTTCGCGCTTGTTACTCTCGTTACGCCTAGCACCAGAGATTCAGATCATAATGTAACTACATCGCTTGCAAACGCTACTTCGCATATGTTCGCATTATATATACTTTCAACACGCTATATCGCACATCACAACGCATATAACGCAAACGCTAACGATGACATCGCGTGAGTATTTAACTACTCCCCTCGATCGTCGTAGCGCCACACAAATGCAAACACAGTTACTTATGCTATGACCTGTTATATATAATAATAATATAGATAAATATAAATATCTGAGTATTAAACATGTCTAAACGAGCACTCGCTGGCATGCGCAACTCAATTTATCGCACTGAAACACAACATAAAACGATACTAACTCGCTTAAACGCAATGCAACGCTTAACGCATGAAATGGAAGTCGGAGAACCAACTCGCACAAACTGTCGGATCGAATGACCATTCGATCGAATGGACATCCGTCCGGATGACCATCCGATCGACTGGCCATCCGACCCACTTCAGCTTCGCCTTAACTCTCCTCTCACACTATAAATACCCGCCCATACACCACTTTTCACTGATGTGACATCTCCATTCGACCACCTGCACACAAAACACTCTCAGACGCTATTTCTCTTGATTCAAGGCCATTTCGTAAGTATTTCTCCTTAAATCTTGTACAATCATCATCGCCAAACACTTCTACATCATCTTCTCCATCAAAATCACACACAAATACTAACTTTCCTCTGAAATCACTGAGATGGACCTCTTGAAGGTGTTCTTCACCCACCTTGCTTATGCAAGCTGTTGTAAAGCACCAGCTCGTCAAGATTGGTTCAGATCTAAGAGATTTCCACCATGATTTCACTAAGTTTTGCAAGATCTCAACACTTTTCAACTGATTTCAACTTTTCTTCAACTTTCTACACAAAACCAATGGAATCCATGCTCATTCAGACTCTCTACTCATTCTCTAGTTAAGAGCCGGCTTGAAAACGGATTTCCACCAGAGAGATGACCGATTAACGGGTTGAATATGAAACTTCATCAAAGGAACAATGAGCCCGATTGAATGGGGTGATTCCCATCCTATCGAATAAGCTGGACTTGGCATGATTTCCGTTGTTTGACACGTCATCACGCCGTCTCCATTAAAACTCAACCTTTCTAACTTAGAAAATTTTACAAGTTTCAAAACATCAGGTCGCCCAATCGAATAGCCATCCGATCGAATGACTATTCTACTAGGTGACTTGTCCTTTATAACTTTCAACACTTAAACGATTTAACGAAACTTCAAACTTCAAGTCCTTGATCGAATAGCCATCCGATCAAATGGCCATCCATCCGGATGACCATCCGACCGGATAACTTGATTTATCCTACAATGAAAACTTCAAAAATTTTGAAACGATTGACAAACACACTTACTCATTCGAATGATCAACCGTTCGAATGGTCATCCGCCCAGATGATCATCCGATCGACTCACCATTCCACGCTCAACACATCCAACGTACTATTTGCACGTTGTTCAACGCTTACGCTATTGTTCTATACTCAGGCTAACTCAACGCGCTCCCTTTAAACCAATTTAGAGTTCTTTTACTAGCTAAACACGCACTGTGAGTATACTTGACCCCTTTTTAACGCTTTAAACACACTTATCAAAACGCAGTACACAATCTAAACTATTATCACATGCGAATGACTGACGTACATATTTACACGTGATGCTTGATACATATGTGCTAGGACACTTACTCGTGACGTTCCAACTTAACTAGTATAGTACTATAGTTAGACTCACACCCGACAAGGTCTAGTTGAGACAAACTCGCACTCGCAAACGAACTTCGCAGTCATCTCAGGACTTAGTTGGTAGTTTTTGTCTGGTAGCGTATATGTTGTGTATCATGTATGTGGAAATTCGCAATGCTTTTTATCTACTTTATGCTATATCAAACCTGTATACTCGCCAATACTTTATTGTATTGGCATTATTTTAACGTATGTTGCATGTTAAACACAAGTTATCTCAATCAAGATAGGGCTACTTTAGAAACTCACCTAAAATCTAGGTTGTAGGATTTCTTTTGTTCGAGGGACATGAAATCTGTACGACTTTATGTGAAATATTTGTTTATTAGTATGGGATAATGAACTTGTTAAATATTGTCGCTAAATTAGTGGTTATGGATTCTCTTAGCAATCTGATTCACCTAGTGCCGCGCCCCGATGATTCCGCCATCGGTTGGGGTGTGACAGGTTGGTGAAACCTAAATAGCGCTATCAACTAATAACCCGTTCGCCAGGCCCCAGAGACTAATCGGTATCATGAGTAGGGACTTTCGTGATAGAGTTTCGTTTAGTACACTTATTGCATCTAATATAAATAGTAATTAACTGAGCGTCCCATACAAGGGAAGAATGTACCCGTATCCCGCACAAGGAAATAGTTTTACTGTAGGATCGTGTTTCGACCCGAATGAGTCGTTCAGAAGAGCTCTCGTACGTTTCAAAGGCGGAAACTAAGAAACGAACTTGAAAACAGCTTGAAATACACTTTAAAACTCTTGTATATTCAATTAACAATGTTTACAATCAGAGAATAAACCGGCAGCACCTCGGTATCAAATCTTGAATCGTTACAAATGATGAAAGTTTGAAGGGTATTTATAGGAGAAGGACCTGACCGTTTGAAAGTGTCATGGCTCTCTTCAAACGGTCACCCTTTCAAACTGTCATCTACTTTCAAACGGTCATGACCACTTCAAACGGTCATGACAACTACAAACGGACACTTAACAATATTACAATTCAAACGGTCTTGTCTCATATGCATGTAATTTCTTGAATGTTGCAATGATGATGTAATTAGTATGATGTCATCTTCAATGGTGATGACATCATCCTCGTTCCGAACCGTAATGCAACCCAGACTCGATATAAGACGAAGTCGACAGATGTATGCACCAACAGACTCCCCCTCAGATGTTGACGAGTCTTAAGTGTCGAGTCTTCTCAATCTTCAGTCTTTATCAGTCTTTGGGCTTCCTTCACTCTAACTGGCTCTATCTTATCTCCAATTCTTTTTCAGAATCTCTGGCTCCTAGCTCTTGCATCTTCAGACTCTCTTTCTCTAACAGACTCCCCCTTAAGATTTGCTGGGATCGTAGTCTGGCTTTCACAGGATCAGGTATCGTAACCTGATTCACCTGCATATTCTCTACCCAAAACATAAGTTTCATAAAAGATAAGGTATAACAATTTTAGAAACTTTGCTAATCTCTTGAAGACACAATCCTGAATACATCATTTTCAAGAATCAATCAAAATGATTTATCATGTCAATTTCTAATGAACCACATGAATATTTATCATTTTCATTTCACAGATCTTCAAACACAATTTTCCAAACCTGTTCGTCATGTTTAGCACTCGGAATTTTGAAAATCAGTTTTTCAACATCAGTTGTCTAAAATCTTTTTGAATTTTTCAAAATTTATGCTAAAACACACTGAAAATCTTTTTGGATTTTTAAAATAACAGAAATGAAATACTGTAAAGCAATATTTACATACAATATTTTTGTGAGTTCGTGCAAGAGGATCATATCAGTTTTTGACAAGCCACAAGTACCGTTGAGCTTAGTTACACATTAAGATTTAAACAATTCACTTAGATTGCCAATATAGTGATCTACTTAAATTCTCACACAAATTTCAACTGATTCAGGATATGACTTAGGTGTTTTAAGGACTTAAACTCATTCATGTGTCCCACCTCTTGAATATACTCCCGTATCCAGATCCCAATATTCAGTCTTACAGGTGAGTATACCACAGATGATATCTGTCAGGGGAATAAATTATAGTACGAGGGCCGTGAGAGCTCAGGTCGATCTTTCGATACGCAGAGAGATGACGGCTTCGACTTTTGGTGGGTCCCCTTTAGAGGATCTTTTGAATTACAACAGCAATGACTATCAATTTTATTGTTTCATCAATTTGCTGAGGGCTGCGCTATTATTTCAAGCATGCGGAAAGTATTCTCCGGGGACTAGGTCAGAAATTTCTTTCAGCAGAAGTCCCGGGATAATACCCCAGATATCACTGAGCATAAAGACCTAGTATCTCAGAAAGAGGGACCTTTCAAACGAGATTTCAGGGGTTACCTATATATCCAAGTAGTGTTCCCCACGAAATAAGCAAGTTTGAAATTTAGTTTATATCCCGAAAAAGCTTACTAACTGTGTAAAAACCTATCGGCATATCATCAGTGAGACTGTTTAACGCTATTTAAACATTACATTTCTTTAGCATACTGTGACTGTCTACTGATGTACTATCATTTCCTCTTCTTTGACACCAAAACTCATTTTTGATTTTATCATGTTTTTGCCTTTTTCAAATTTTTAAATGTTTTTGGATTTTCTGAAATTTTTACTCCCCCTAAAATGCAAACACATTTTAGGAAATATGAAAACAAACTATACAATAAAGTGACAACCGATATCAAATCGCTTCAAATCGCCATCCACTTGGCATAAACAATCAGAACTCCCCCTCACAACAAACTATTTTCCCATTGTGATTTCAAAACACTTAAGTTTGTTTTAATCAAATGGTTTTTCCGGAAAATAAGTTTTGTTGATTTTAAGAAACCATTTGTAGGTTAGGGGATAAACTCATCATTTTGTTCTCCAAAATACCACATGTAAGTATGGTACAATCAAGTTCAACTTAATGACCTTGATTAACCAATTGTCAATGAAAACTTCTTTCAACCACTTACAGGTTTACTCACCAACTATAATCACTTGTAAATCAAAATATAACAATTTAAATATACCACCTGTACTTTACCAACTGTACCACTTGTAAGATCATTTGCTAAGAAAGATGCCGATTCCTGCTCCACTCTTACCAACCTGGGAGCTCCGGCAAGTCAGATTTTTAGTTTGGAAATAATTTCCCCCAAGGCTGACCATCCTTGGGAGATTCAGGAACACATCTGTCCCACCAGCACTTTGATTTGTAGAATTCTTTAGCACCTTTCACTTTTCCTGCAACCATCTTACCAAAAATATGTTTAACATTTCCATTAAACACCTTTTCAGCGTCAAATTCTTTCTTATCAGCAAAGAATTGATCTGAAATCTCAACCCTACCTTTTGATTTCAAATAATCTTTTGTCAATGACGGAAAGTTTTCTTCGTTCATCTCAGGAACGGAATTATCAACCTTTTTCTCAACACATGACTCCTCTGATTTTATGGAATCAGATTCATTGTCAGAATTACTCTCAGATTTAACCACCCACTTTTGTTTACTCAAATCACCTCTTCTTTTGTAAAATCTTTTTGAACTTTCTCCTTCCTCAGAAGTAGAATTTTCAAACTTTTTAACATTTTTTACCGGTTGTTCTTTCTTATCAACACAAGTCTTTCTCAAAACAGAGTTAGAAGAAACTCCCTCTTTTTGGTAGTTGGTCGTGGGGCAATTCCAAGCTATATGTCCAACTTCTTGGCATTTGAAACAGATTCTTCTGTCAACTCTTTCAGCAAACCTTCTCACATTCTTCTTCACTTCAGCAAGAAACTCTTGATTCGACTGCTTCCAGAACGGTTTCTTCTGTTCATCCTCTGAACTTCCTCCTGAAACAAATTTTGTTTTTGGTTTATAAGTTTTCTGATTTTTATAATTTTCTGAAGAATTGAAACCAAGACCTTTCTTTTTGAGATTACCATTATGGTTTGATTTCTTTTGAAAACCATAACCAGAACCGTAACCCTTTTTCTTGTTCAATCTTTGTTGAACTCTTGAAGTGTACTTTTTAGGTTTTTCATGAAGATTTAAATCTTTTATTTCAGAAATCTTAATTTCTGTTAATTTGAAAACCTGTTTGATCATTTCAGTTTTGACACTTCTTATTGGAAATTCCTCATCAGAATATAATTTGTCTGAATCATACAAAGTATAAGCTACTTTGATTGATCCGTCATTCAAATTAGATTTTGATAACATGAATTCTCTATTGTAAACCCTGTTAACCGGTGAACTCGGACTCTTTTCTGATGAACTCGAACTTTCAGACTTAGACTCCAGTTTTGACTCTTCATCCATATCTAACACCTGATCGGCAACTTTCTTTACTAACTCAGACTCATGATCAGTGTCAGACGCTATGAATGTAACATCAATATTGTCTGGTAATTCATCAATGATTTCAGACTTTAACTTGATGTTGACTGCCTTTTTTAGACGCTCCTCGTTAGGATTCCTTGGAGAATAAGTTTCATGGATCGGGGGCGGACATCTGTTATACTTGACACTTGGTTTCTTACCAGTATCAGTATTTTCAGTCTTTTTATCCATGAACGTTTCCAGACCTGCAACAGTAGGATAAACACGATCAATCAGATAATCACATGTAGTATAACTCAACAGTAATCGTTTAATCCTTTCACTTTCAATCTTTTCAAGCTCCACTTCTTTCTTCAGCTTAGCACAGTCTTCAATATATTCATTGATAACACTCTGCTTTGTCATTAATGTTACGCTCATCTTTTCCATTGCCTTTTCAATCTCTGTATTCGTCCTTCTCAGACTATCAACTGTCCTGTTCAGCACATCGTACGACTCTTTTACATACTTCACATCAGATAGTAAATCTTCCTTCGTTTTCTCTAATTCAGCAATCTTCCTGTCTTTTTCTTCACAAGCTATGCAAGATTCTGAACATTTCAAACATTGTTTTTCAACTTCAACCACTTTTTCAACTATCTTCTCAACCTCAACAATCTTTTCAACTTCAACAACTTTTTCTACCTCGACGATCTTTTCAACTTCGACAAGTTTTTCAATTTCAACAATCTTTTCGACCTCAACAATCTTATCAACAACTTTCTCTACTTCAACAATTTCTTCTCCTGCTTCTGTCTTTTCAGCAGCTTGCATTTTTGCTGCTTCCAGCTCTTTCCTCAATCTTGCCATCTTCTTCTGGTATAACATCTCCATTTTATCTGCAAAAAACAAATTAAAACTAGTTAGATCAATGCCTTTTCAAGCTTTGTTGAGATGTTCTTCCTCATCATCGGTATCCACATCGCTTCCAAGATCAGGAAATATCGGGATTCTTTTCTCACTAGTCTCTTCATCTATTATTCTAGCAACAAAGCCTGAATCAGATGGAATGTATTTATCCCAACTAAATCCCTCTGCAACTTTTTCATCATCTTGATGAATCAGTAAAGCTTTCTTCTTTCCATCATTAGTAGCATGAGCATGTGCAATTTGAGGTTGTTGAGTAGTCTGATGGAAAATTGATTTCTGATAATAATTGTTTCTATCTTGATTCCCGGTAGCTTCTTTACTTTTGCACTCTCGTTTAAAATGACCTTTTCCTTTACAACGGAAACAGGTAACCTTCGATTTATCAAATCCCAATGGAGAGGTAGCCATTCCTCGAAATTCATCCCTAACAGTAATCTCTTGAAACTTTTCAGCTCTCCTCCAAGCACTTGCTAAGCACCATTTGATATCCATCACTTCAAGTTCTTCAGCATCAATTTGGTCGTAATCTTCTTTGGTAAGCATCGGATTGCCAATCTTCCCATCGATCAAACTTTCGTAAGATTCTAACATAGTAACCAGTGATGCCATGTGCTGCTTGGCAACTTCTGGAGACAAATTCTGACCATTTTGAATGTTTAATGTAACATTGCATTGAAGATGTGTTGAATTTTGTCGTTGAGAAGTTGATGTTGCGCTATTTGGATCAAAACTTGAAAATGATAAAGAAAATCCACCACTCTGAGTCGCATTTAATCTTTGTTCCAGATGAGCTGTCAGCACTAAAACCAGTTTGAATCTTTGGACTATGGCTATGAGTGGCCTCAAACTTGTTACCTCTGTAATACAAACTGACATCTTGTTTTGCATTTGGATTCGTCATTATAGCAGTCTTTTGAATATCCAGCTCTTGTTCCTCAATCTTCTGGATAAACTGTGCCAAGTTCATACTCTCAGTCTTCCTCATGAGTTTCACAATCATCAAATAAGTTCCCCACTTCTGTTGGGGTAATGCCTCTGCTAACTTATCAACCCACTCATCATCATCTTTTTGAATATCCAATCTTTTCATTTCTAGAACCAGATGACAGTATCTATCTATCGTTTCCTTTGTGGTTTCATGATCAAATGCAGTAAATATGTCAAACGACTTCTTCAATAAGGCCTTTTTGTTTTTGATCATATCAGCACTCCCTCGGAATTTCTGAAGTAAAGCTTCCCAGATTGATCTAGCAGTTCCATTATGTTGAAGTAAGACAAAGATGTCTTCTTTAACTGCTTGCTGTAAAATGCTGATCATCATCTTCTCACTAGTGTATTTCAACTTATCAGCTTCAGTAAAATCATTGAAACCCTTATCCAACCCACGTTCATTCTTTGGTTTCTCGTAATCTTTTAGTAAAGAACACCAAGCATCGAATCTATAAGCCTGAACCCAGTTCTCGAATCAGTTTTTCCAACCCTGAAAATCTTCAATGTACATAAGTTTTGGCGGCTTTTGATGAGTTCCCGTTTCATTTTCACTGTATAAATTCTCTGCAGCAGTAACGGGAGCGACTGACGTAGCAAACGCGTTGTAGAATTCCTCGTCCATGTCTTTAGTAATTTGATATTCTTCGGGAAAACACCTTGTAAAAACACCTGAATATCAAATAAACAAACAATCAGTTTAAATGAATTGAAAATGTGAACACGTGTAACAGTTGAATCAATCTAGATCACGTGTCGAAAATTCGCGGACTCGTTTCAATGTTGTTCGAGTGAAAACACTGAATGAATGTACTTGATCGGAACCAAATGGATTTAATTTGGGCTTTAGAATGATTTGAACCGTGCACTTCTTTATATGGGCTGCAACTATGACTCACTTGGGCAAACTTTTGGTCAGATCACATGCACACAATATTATCTCAATTCCAAACAGCCGACAAATTGAATAGATTCTTTAATCACATGGAATATGAACATTTAATTCTTGCCGACAACACCTATTAAAGTTTCACATACCAAACCGAATTAATGGACTTCACATATATCGACAATATCAATATTCAAAGCCAATTTATAAAACCAATGTGTCAGACTTCACAATCTGAACTACAATTTATGATAATCACATGCAATTGCGAATCAACTGATACAACCTGACATCCTCATTTAATATTTCACACGACTCGATGTACTTCACATGACACGATGCACCTTTCAAACAGTGTTCATGTTTCAAACGGTCAGGTCACCTTTCAAACTGACAAGGTCAATTTTCAAACGGAAAGGTGCTTGTTCAAACTGTCACGTGCTTGTTCAAACGGTCAGGTGCTTGTTCAAATGGTCAGGTTAATTTCAAACGGGAATGACTTAGACATCAGCAATTTATCGAACACTTTCAAACGGTCAGGCAGTTTTCTATCACTTTTAGATCGAATTTCAGTCTGAAACTTTTAAGGCTTTGTTAATTGTCAAATCCGAACACAGTGTGAAAATTTGAGCCGATTTTAACCGTAAAATTTTAACTTTCTGAAAAAGAATGGTGTAGAAACAGAATTTCAAGCTGAATATGGCAAGAACTCTTCCTCCTGAGCTCTGATACCACTTGTAGGATCGTGTTTCGACCCGAATGAGTCGTTCAGAAGAGCTCTCGTACGTTTCAGAGGCGAAAACTAAGAAACGAACTTGAAAACAGCTTGAAATACACTTTAAAACTCTTGTATATTCAATTAACAATGTTTACAATCAGAGAATAAACCGGCAGCACCTCGGTATCAAATCTTGAATCGTTACAAATGATGAAAGTTTGAAGGGTATTTATAGGAGAAGGACCTGACCGTTTGAAAGTGTCATGGCTCTCTTCAAATGGTCACCCTTTCAAACTGTCATCTACTTTCAAACGGTCATGACCACTTCAAACGGTCATGACAACTACAAACGGACACTTAACAATATTACAATTCAAACGGTCTTGTCTCATATGCATGTAATTTCTTGAATGTTGCAATGATGATGTAATTAGTATGATGTCATCTTCAATAGTGATGACATCATCCTCGTTCCGAACCGCAATGCAACCCAGACTCGATATAAGACGAAGTCGACAGATGTATGCACCAACATTTACTCGTGTCCCACACAAGGAGATAGTGTTTTCGTTCCATTTCCCAACAACCGGGAACACATGCTTTTTAGAAAATGTATGAACTAACCTTGGTTTTTTGGCAGATAGTTTACTTGTTAAAACCCTTTAGTCACTCACGTCCTAGATATCTATGTCGGGGTTGTGTGTATGCGCGGAGTAAAAGAAACAGAGTTCCGAGCTTAGAGCTTCCGGAGATCGTTCGGAGCATACTGACGTCGTCATCGAACAACCGGGGTGAAAATGAGGTAGCCGGCGACCGGAGAAACGAGCGGCCGGTGGAAATGGATTTTAGAGAGAGGAGGGAGAAGTGTTATAAATGAGTTGCAGGTTTCTTATGATGGAGAAGGAATTAAATAACATACTTTGATCATATAAACCTGATCATAACATCAGTTTTCCTAAAATATCGCACATATCGTCATTTAACGACTTTAACGTCGTTTCGGCGCGTAGTATGGTTTTTAAACCATAACTACCTACCAATACTTGTTACCTACTGATTTTATAAATCATTTTAAATATTTTTACGGTAGGTACATGATATAAACTCAGATTCCCAAATTAGCTTTCAAAACTATGTGTGAAATTACCAAAATGCCCATACGGTGCTGTTTGGTCTTAAACTATAAAACACATATATGTTTGATATCCTACTAATATTATATCTTAAATAAAGTGTTTTCGCAGAATGTTTATGGTCGTAACATCAGATTATACGCAAGTTCCTTTTATACGTCACTAAATAACCAAAACGCCCTTATGTGGCAAAGTTTGATTTTAAAACCTTAACGGGCATACAAGTTGTTATCCTACTTATATTATAACTTTTTAAAAGTATATTGGCATATGAAACTTGTTCATGACTTATCCGGTTACTCGTTATCGCTTATACGCGTACGGTTAGACTTACGTAACTAATTTACGTAAGTTTACCGAAATGGGTTTAACCTTATCATTTTTACTTCAAAATCCAGAATATATTTAGTTTACCCATATTATACAAGTCTTCATACTTGTTAGGTCTAAATTACATTCCATTTCGGTCATCGCTTAATCTAGCGTATTTTACCGAAATGCATTCTTTAAGCTAGCCAGTCTGAGTCAATAACTTAAATAAGACCCGTTAGCATTCTAAATTGGTTATATATTACCATCTTTCCAGACTAGAGCCCACTAGCAGAGCTAGCCCTTAAAATCAGGGGTATCCCAATTTTTTTTACCGTGCAACCATACAATAATAAAAAAAGATGATAAATACAGTAATAAAAAAAGATAATACCTAATGGATTTGCTCTCTTTATTTTTTCATAGTTAAATCATTCTAGAGGACAATAAAACTCACAAGAAACCAAACGGCGTGAGGTCAACGACTACGAATAACCGGCGCGAGGGACTGGCGTAGGGCTGCAGAATGCTAGAAAATCCGTCGTCGGCTTCAGTTTCTGTTCCAGGATGTTGTGCGACGTTTGGGTTTCGGTCTCAAAATTTCTAATTGCCGCCCATGATTCCATGCCCATAATCAATGGATAATTTTATTAATTTGGGCTTTATTAAAATTTGGGCTTAATGATCATGAAACTTATTATTTGAGCTTAATTATTTAACAAGTTTTGGGCTTAATGAATAATTTCAGGTTTCATATTTTTCTCTTAGAGGTATTCTTGTATATGTTTAGGATATCCTAATGTATAAAACAGGAAAAAATACACTGCGAATACGAGGTTGAGCCGCAGCCCGTGTTACGGCTCGTTCCTCATTAGTTTCGCCCCTGCTAGAGCCTCCCAGTAAAAGCTATCTACACTTATCTAGTGAATTATACGAATGAGTTATTTAAACCTTGCTGTGAATCGAGTATTAGCTCAGGTAAATACTTTTAACTTATTTTCCCTTATACGGGCTTGGGATACGGTAAATTATTACCGCTTGGTCGGGTATGGGATCACTTAGCAGGATTGTGGTTAACAAATTTGCATAACCCGTTTATCCTATTTTGTTTGATAACTTAAACATTGGGGGTTAACACGACCGTGTCCTGGATATCCTCGGCTCATTTAATTGCAAGTGGCCATGACCTATGCATGGGGTGTAGGCATACACCTGACAGATGCAAAATGCTAAATATATTTTACCCACAAGGTTGGGGATAACTCCTCTGTGGGTTCATAAAAGTGGTGTGTCATTTAATCATGTCTCGGTTTCTATATTGGGCCCCATATGTATTGAAAAACATGTAAAACTATGTACAAGATTAAGAAGTTTAATTGTCCCAAGATATAAAAGATTTTTTGTGCCTTGTGCACCTAAATCAATTTTTGAAATGTTTTCAAAACGTGTCAGTTAATTGTATTTACCAGTGTAAACTGACATACTTTCAAAAGACTAAGTGACAGGTACTATACGCAAATAGGCTGGGAACTGCTTGGTATCAATAAGAGGATCTTGCAAATCCTTAGGATGCCCTAAAGTCTGTTAAACACCATTTTGTACATTTTATAATGATCCGCCTGTGGATTTGATATTACAAGGTCGTCTGTAATTATCACTTTGGTATTTTCAGACAATTGGGTTTGTAATAAAATTTTATATTCCAAGACTTCCGCTGTGCTATAACTGTGTTTAATTGCCTATGATGATATCAACTACGTCACGATACTCCCCACCGGGCTGAGCTGTAAATATCGGGGTGTGACAACATATCACCTGCTCTCTACACCACACCTGAACCCACTCCAATCTTGGATTATCCTGCATCCCTGTCTCTCTACGTGTTCAATCGCAAGGAACGGGGTGGTGGTAAGTCGGTGAATAGGCGAATCGACGGGTTTGAGGTTCAGAGTCGTGGAAATGGAGAAGATGAATTGGTGGAGAGTGGTTTGTTTAATGGAGGGGGTGAAAGTGAAAATTGTTTGGTGCCTGAAGATGATGATGATGATGATGATGATGATTTTGTGGATCCTTGATGTGATTCTTTTAGTGTTGCCAGCTCGAATGATTCTGGGAGGCTGGGGATTGAGAGTATGAGTGTGGTGTCTAATTAGATTGGGGAGTTTTATGATGTTACTAAAGGTAATTTTTCTTTAAATATGTTTGTTTGTTTCTGTTTTTTGTTAAAATTAGGGTTCAAAAAAATTTAAGGTCTGAAGAAACTGTGAAATGTTTACTTAGATAAATACTTTTATATGGCTTTACTTATATGTGTGCATGCTGCTTGTAGTTTTTAAGATTTGGTGCACCTCATTGATAGCATATTTGGAATCTCAGGCCTCTTTTCCACTGTTTGTATAAACTAATCTACATTTGTAAACACCCTGCAAATTTCGATAAAAAATCAGATGTTGGCATGCTAGGATCCAGAATAATGACTTCGGATGAGCTACCTGATTGGATCACTAAGGATCTGAAAGTTAAGAATGCTTATTTGCAGACGTTCAGACTCTAGAGGACGTTAGGTGATGGTGTGGTGGTGGTGCGATGGTGACGGTGGTGGTGGTGTGGTTGAGAGAGAGATAAGGAAGAAAGAGTGAGAGAGAGATGAGGAAGGGAGATAGAGAGAAATCAGTGTTTGAGGGTGTGTTTCTCTCTATATATATTAATAATAATAATAATAATAATATAATACAGGGGCATTTTAAGGGGCATTTTAGTCTTTTAATGAAAAACCAACTAAAAATTTAAATGGAGTTAGAAATTTGGACTCAAATGGTTATGAAAAGTGGCTATAGGGACTCAGGTCGTTAAACATTTTGATTTTGAACTCAAGTGGTTAAAACCACTAAAACACATGACTCAAAAAGTAATTTACACTTTCATTTTTAAGTGTTTGAACTGAAATGAGAAAAAGTAACCGAACATCATAATGTTGACTCTTTTAAAATAGAGTTAATGCCATTTTAGTCCATGTGGTAGTGTGGTTTGGGCCATTTTGCCAGTTTAGTCCAAAAGTTTCATTTTTCGTCTGTGGGTCCAAAAAGGTTTCACTGTTGTCATTTTAGTCAACTGGGTTAACTTCATCTATTATTTCTGTTAACGAGAAGGGCGATTCGGTCATTTTATATGGCCGAATTGCCTTTCTAGCTAACAGAATTACATATAAAATGACCGAATTGCCCTTCTGGTTAATAAAAAAATGAATGAAGTTAACCCAGTGAACTAAAATTGGCAACGGTGAAACTTTTTGGACACACAAAAGAAAAATGAATCCTTTGGACTAAACTAACAAAATCTCAGGACCTAAAACGATATTTAACTCTTTAAAATATATCTTATATATTTTGCTGCGGGTCCCAAAAGCTTGATGGAAATATACCTAAAAAGCCCTTCAATAAACTTCAATAGAGTATATACTTTTTTCAGAAAGCCCTTCGATAAACTTTATACAATTATATCTTTTTGGAGTATACAATTGTACTTTTTTAAAGGGGTGTACAATTATACATACTACAAAGCAGCTAGCATATACATTTTACCCATCTTCTATACCCACTGTAGCAGACACCAAACATGTTAACGAAACTGACCGTGATCCGGTGGTTGCTGGTGGCCTTACTGGTGGTTTACCGCATCGAAGAAGCTGAATCAGGTGGCTCCGATCACAAGTACAAACCTAACGATGAAGTCCCTATTTACGCCAACAAAGTCGGCCCCTTTCATAACCCTAGGTACGCCTTTATGTTCTATATCTCTGTTACATGCTTTATATATTGTATTTCATGTTTCTTCTGTTCTAAATTGTTATTTTGTGTTGCTTATTTTGCTGTTTGCTTGGTTCATTTAGAGGGAATTTAGGTTTATGTTTGTGATTTGTTGGGTCGAAGTCTAATTATGTTAATTTAAGGATGAGCATTTGGTACCGGGTAGATTCGGTACGGTACCGGTTCCCATTTTTCCTGTTTTGCGGTACCGGTACTGGTATTTACGGGCTAAACACCGGTACCACTTTTTCATGTTTTTCGGTACTTTCGGTACCGGTCCGGTACCGTGCTCATCCCTATGTTAATTTAGGGATGAACATTTTTTATTGAATACTGGTACCGTACTGAATTGATACCGGCTGAATAAAATATGCACGGTACCTATATTCATTTTTAGGGTTTTTGGTTTTGTTACTAATTGTGTTTTCAGTATTTTTGCACTACTGATACCGAAAAGGTACGGTACCACCGTAATAGGTACTGTATTTGGTTTATATATTTGCTCGTTTTTGGTATTGGTACTTTTCGGTACGGTACCGATCTCATTTCTAGTTATAATTATTGAGCGCATTGGATTTTAGAAGGGTTGGTGATTGGTTTAGCTTCAATTTTGTTAGTTAGGGGTTTACACTGTCGTAGTTGTAGTTATTGAGCGAATGAGCGCATTGGATCTCTAAATGTTTGGTGATTATTTCAGCTTCGATAATGTTAATTAGGTTTTTTGGTGTTGTAGCTGTAATAATTGAGTTTGTTGGGTCTCAGACTGTTTGGTGAATGTTTCAGCTTCAATTGTGTTAATTAGGGTTATGTGTTGTGCCTCACGGCCCCGCTTGCGGTGTGCACATATAATGTATATATGTGTCGGCCCGCGGGGGTAAAAGTGAAATTACACTAATTTTAACGTTATTTTACTAATTTTGTGAAAATAACGTTAAAAGCGAGGACGCTTAATCATGCATCATGCAGTGGCGTTGATAGCCGAAAGACAAGAGGGTACATGCACTAATCGGCCTTTTTGCCGAGAGTTAGCGCCTTATGTCCAAGGCTTGATGCAAAACTACTATGGAGCCGGGGGTCTCACTAGAAGCAGCCTCTCTATTCCTTCGGGGTAGAGGTAAGGCTGTCTACATCTTACCCTCCTCAGACCCTATCTTAGCTTTACTATTGGTGGGATTTACTGAGTATGATGATGGTGATGGTGGTGGTGGTGCTGGTGCTGGTGATGGTGATGGTGCTGCTGATAACTTGCCTGATTATTTGAAATTTCGTTAGCAAAGGGAATCTATGCTGTAATTGAAGATTAAGGAAAAGTAGAGGTGCACATGCCGGATAACTGGTTATTAACCAAACAGGTTATTGGTTGATTTGGTCAAAACTGGTTAGGCCAAGAACCGGTTTGAGCATGCCTAAAAGGCTAACTGTTATAACCGATAAGGTTAATAACGGAACCGCTTAATCAATTAGGTTATATCCATATAAGATTGGGAGCATTGATCCCTTTTTTTTTTTCTTTTGAAAAGTGATGGTGAAAGTTGAAACGTACAAATATTTTGATCTTGATTTTTTGCTTCTTATTTTTAAAGTACAATATATTCATAAGAGTAAATTACAAGTTTTGTTCTTTATGTTTAACACCAAATTGCAGGCGTTGTCCTTTAGCGCAAAAGTTGACAAGTTTTATACTTAATGTTCCAAAATCTTGCACGTTATGTCCTTTAGGCCAAACCCAGTTAGATTTTTTGGTTAAATCTGGTCACCCAAGGGCATTTTAGTCTTTTTACCCCATTTATTTAATAGTATTTAAAAAATAAAACAAAATACTTTAAAATATTATTATTATTTTAACTATATATATAATCTCCATCATCACCACCCTTCATCACCACCACCACCCTCCACCTCCACCTCCACCTCCACCCTCCACCCTCCACCTCCACATTCACTGCTCACTGCTACTTGCATCCAAAACCCCCAATCAAAAACCTAAATACCAAATCAAAAACCCCCAAAACTCCCCAAAACCAAAAATATGAAAAACCCCAAAAAACAATTCCGGCATCGAGTCTCCGGCCACCACCACTTGTAATCGGCTAATCGCCCATAACATCTCCTCCACCGCCACACCTAACCCACCACAACAAACCACCCCTTCACCGTCGCACCTAACCCACCACCACAACCACCCCTTTCACCCACCAAATGCTTCCTGTTTAGGTGGTATTAATTCTCTGTCGCACCTAACCCACCACAACCACCCCTTCACCCACCGTCGCACCTAACCCACCGTCTTTATCCTTCCTGTTCCTCTCCAAATGCTTCCTGATAGCAACAGCCTTCTTGATCAGGTGGTATAAATCCTCTGGGATTTCAGGAGCAACATAAATTAGTCGATTAACAGAATACAATGGTTGCCAACAAGGTACGCAGCTAGAAAAGAGAGAGAGAATAGAGAGAACTTTCTGATGATCAGAGAAAGAAAAGAGAATTTTATATATATTTTTTTTAAGTTCTGTACAAAATAGTCCCTGAATAAAAGTTTTTTACAAAATAGCCCCTAGGAATGTGAAATGACAAGAATGCCCTCATGTGCAATGCACATGACCAAATTTAACCAAAAAATCTAACTAGGTTTGGCCTAAAGGACATAACGTGCAAGATTTTGGAACATTAAGTACAAAACTTGTCAACTTTTGCGCTAAAGGACAACGCATGCAATTTGGTGTAAACATAAAGGACAAAACTTGTAATTTACTCTATTCATAATTTACAACATATTTAAGTTTTTATGCCTGCATATACCCTCAAATCAATTATTTGATTTCTGTTTTTTTTACAGTGAAACATACCGATTCTTTGACCTACCATTCTGTTTACCAGGTATGTGTTTCTCGTTCTACTACCTATTACATTTTATTTGTTTAATCAGCTATTATTGATCTTCACCAGCATATACGATTAATGCAAATGTTGTCTGCAGCTCATATAAAGGAGAAACCAGAAGCTCTTGGCGAAATACTGGGTGGAGATCGTTTAGTCAGTGCTCCTTATAAGCTTCCGTTCATGGTCGAAAAGGACTCAGAAATCGTTTGCAGAAAAAGATTAACGAAAAAGGACGTATCCAAATTCCGAAGTGCGGTTGCCAAAGATTACTATTTCCAAATGTACTATGACGACTTGCCTTTCTGGGGATTTCTCGGGAAGGTTGAAAAGGACAAAACCGACCCTAGTGAAGAAAAGTATTACTTGTTTAAGCATCTTCACTTTGAGATCCGTTACAATAAAGATCACGTGATAGAGATTAACGCAAAAGCCGATCCTAGTGCTGTCGTGGATCTTACTGAAGATAAGGAAGTTGAGGTGGAGTTTATGTATTCGGTGAAGTGGAAAGAAACGGATGTTCCGTTTGAGACTAGGTTGGAGAAATATTCGCAGTCTCTTTCGCAACCGCATCACCTCGAGATTCATTGGTTTTCGATTATTAACTCGTGTGTGACGGTTCTTCTCTTAACTGGTTTCCTTGCCACTATTCTTATGCGGGTCCTCAAGAATGATTTTGTCAAGTAAGAAATTAAACCTATTTGTTATCTACACGTGTTTTTTTGCCTCTTGTGGTGGTCATTACACTTAGGGGTGTTCAAGATCGGATTGTCCGGTTTTCGGTTATCCGAAAATTTCAGATAGTGAAAATTAATAAACGAAATTCCAATACGGATTCGGATATTTAAACGGATATCTGAATTTATAAAAAAAAATTAAAAAATCTGTTTCATACGTGAATTAAAACTAAACCTTTTTTTAATTTTCCAAAATCCAAATTTAAAAAACAAATAAATATTCATACATATATATCCGAATCTGATTATTTAGTTAATTACTATTTTTGCTATATTTAAACTAAACACAGTACTCATATAATATGCGTATTTGGTATTTACTATTTTTTTAGTTTTCAGATAATCCGATTATCCGAACTTTTTAGAAATCCACATCAGAATTTGAATCCGAAAAATCTGATTATCTGATTTTCAGATATCTGAATTTTCGGATATTTCGGATTTGGATTTTTTTGAACACTCCTAATTATACTTGTGGTTATGACAAAAGGTATGCTCATGATGAAGAGGCGGCTGATGACCTAGAGGAAACTGGATGGAAGTACATTCACGGTGATGTTTTCCGGTACCCGAAGTACAAGTCCCTGTTTGCTGCTGCCCTTGGTTCTGGTACCCAGCTGTTTTCCCTGTAAGTAGATATTAATGAATTGATTTACTAGTAATTTTACCCTGCACGTTGCGGTGAGAATTTGATTATCAGTATAGTATTGACACTCAGTATACCAACCGATAGAAACAACATAGAACAATGGGGAAAAGAACATTCAAACACACGTGTGAAAACCGGTCAGTTAAAAAAATGATGTTGCAAAAATTAATGTCAAAACGCAGAACAAAAAAAATAAAAGTGTGTATTATTATAAAGTTAAAAAGAAAAACAATCGAATTCGAAAACTTCATTAAAGTAGAGGGACTAAACATGTTATCAGCGAAGTTGAGGGACTAAAATTGTGTTGATTAAAATTTATGTAGAGGGGCTAAACATGTATATTAGTATATATTAGTTTGTAAAGTTAAAAATGAAAACAAATAAATTTGAAAACTTTATTAAAGTAGAGGGGCGGCTAAACATGTTATTAGCAAAGTTGAGGGATTAATTAAGTTAAAAAATATTACAAGAGAATTTCAAATCTTTATTAAAGTAGCGGGGCTAAACATGTTATTAGTAAAGTTGAGGGATTAAAATGATAAAAGAGGCTGACACGTGGTAGCGTGTGTGATTAGGTAGGAATCTAGGATGAACAGTGAGACAAAGTGGGTTGGTTTTTCTATATAGAGGAAGGTTAACGTACATTACGGCTTAACGTACATCACGTACGACAGGTAATTACGCACGTTCATTTTAAAATCACGCACGTTATAACTCAAAAATCCAAAATCATGCATGTTGAAACACAATAATCACGCATATTGAAAATATTAATCACACATGTTATATAACAAATCACGCACGTTGTTGTACGTGAAGTACGTTAAGCCGTAATGTACGATATACTTTTTCTATATATATATATATATATAATATAATATAATTCACACTTTTTATCTTCCACTATTGGTTAACATTGACTACTTGTTGGTTTTATCAGGGCACTTTTTATTTTCGGGCTGGCTCTTGTTGGTGTGTTTTATCCATATAACCGAGGAGCTCTGTTTACAGCACTGGTTGTCATATACGCTCTTACTTCTGGCATCGCAGGCTACACTGCAGCCTCCTTTTATCACCAACTAGAAGGAACTAACTGGGTATGTATTGTGTTATACGTATTACGAATTTTATCACATTTTCAATTGGTCTACGTTCTGATGTGAATTTTGTTTTGGAAACGAGTCGGGTCAGATATAATACGTTTGCATTAGACAATATCAGTTCGCGTTACTTAACGTTTCGACGCCGCTGCAACGCGCGGGAGAAGTTTACTAGTTTTAAATTTTTAATATTAATCAACAGGTGAGGAACTTACTGTTGACTGGCTGCTTGTTTTGTGGACCCCTCTTTCTCACTTTCTGCTTTCTAAACACTGTTGCAATCGCGTATACCGCTACTGCTGCACTCCCCTTCGGTACAATTGTTGTGATTGTTTTAATATGGACATTGGTGACATCACCATTGCTAGTATTGGGTGGTATCGCTGGAAAGAACAGCAAGGCTGAGTTTCAGGCACCGGTTCGCACTACAAAGCTTCCGAGAGAGATCCCGCCTTTGCCTTGGTACCGCAAAACTGTCCCTCAGATGGCCATGGCTGGTTTTCTTCCGTTCAGTGCAATCTACATCGAGCTTTACTACATCTTTGCTAGCGTGTGGGGCCACAGGATTTACACCATTTACAGTATTTTATTTATCGTTTTTATCATCCTCCTCATCGTTACCGCCTTTATCACTGTCGCGTTGACTTATTTCCAGCTTGCTGCTGAAGACCATGAATGGTGGTGGAGGTATATTATATTATAACTTATTGTGTTTTCTTGTTTTGACTGTGTAACACTTTGACTTTATTTGTTTGTTGTTATCAGGTCTTTCCTTTGTGGTGGGTCAACGGGTGTTTTCATCTACGGGTATTGCTTGTATTACTATTATGAACGGTCTGACATGTCGGGATTCATGCAAACATCGTTTTTCTTTGGTTACATGGCTTGCATCTGTTATGGTTTCTTTCTCATGCTTGGGATGGTTGGTTTTCGTGCGGCTTTGTTTTTTGTTCGCCACATGTACCGTTCAATCAAGTGTGAATAGAAGTTTAATGTTTAATTATAAATGCTCAAGAAGGTAAGTCCTGTTATTTTTTAGGAATTCCAAGTTACTAAATTTATTATATACATGCATTAGGTCTAAAAGATAACATACACTTGCTTGTATGTGTGTATACATAAAACCATGTGTATACTATAGGAATCTTTTATATCTATTTTCCGGCTACTAATACTACTATATTAATCGTTTCTGTATTTTCACAATTATTTATGTTGACCGTTCCTGATTTGTGACTCTCAGGAGTTGCTGCCACCAAGCTGATCTTGTTGCTTCGTTGTCCAGGGTGAAGCGCCGATGAAATTTGTGAAAACTAGTTTACATGTTGATCGATGTTTTTGTATACCGGTTTATGTTTTTTTTTTTTTTTTTTTTTTTTTTTGAGTTAACAGGAAGTAAATTCTAACATACCTAGTCAATTTTGAGCATGAATACATTATCTTTTAATTTATAACATGTAGCTTGTCATTAAAGCATGTGTAAATCCGTTACTCACCACCTGGAAGCAGAGGGGGGGTTGAAACTGGCTGAAACGCTTGAAGTCAGCAAATAGGGCATTCGGACGGTTCGAGATTTATATGCTCTGGTTTACGCTTTACCGTTAAAAATTGGGTTTATTGGGTTCAGTTTATGGTTTGGAACTTTGAATAAGCTGTTATTGAAAGTATCGATCCCGAAAATCGTCCAAAATTGCTACCATTATTGGTACCGAAATAGCTTGGTACGGTATTCGAAGGTAAAAAGTGGATAAAATACCATATCGAACCGGTACCGAATCGAAAGTACCGACATTGAAAAACGCCAAAACAGGTACTGAGTTGGTACCAAAATTTGATCGGTACGGTATGCTGTACTGGTATGTTTTTGTACCCGATACAGATTGCCTTTCGCTAATGATATTAAATGAACAATTGTGATGTTCCAATGTATAATTTTTTTAAACTTGTTTATACTTTAAAACTGTAGAAGTTGATATTATTATATTTTTCATATCATTTATGTCTACCTTTTATTTTCATTTTTCCTACTTTGACACGATACCTTCACATGCCTTACCTATTTCTTTAATACATGTTGTGGATCATTAAAAGGAATTAAAATTCTTTTACTTTCAACTCAAACCAAAATAAGTAAGGCTCTAATCGAATCAAACGAATAAGACCATGTTCGTGTTTGTTCGTTAAGAAAGTTAACATGTTCACGAACTATTCACGAACGCACACCGAACATAAGTTTATGATGTGTTCGTTCGTTAAGGAAATTCATTTCTTCGCGAACAGTTCGTGAACACTAGTCTCGACACAAACGAAAGCAAATGAATAAAAACGAATGTAAACGATCAGTTAACATGAAAATTAAAAAATAAAACATTGTTAACCTTAAACATTGGACATAGGTAGTTAAATACAACCATCAAATGATAAATCAAAACACAAGAAGTTTACTACAATCACCAAACAATGAATCAAGTTTAATTAACTTAAACATAATTATTCAAAGTTTAACTAACTTATGGGTTGTTTGTTTACCTCTTAATGAGTCTCTTAATGGTTCAGACCTCTTACTGGTTCAACACTTAATGGTTCAGACTGTTTGTTTCACGAGCAGATGTCTGAATGGTTCAGACATTTGCCTCTGAATGATTAAGATTTATACAAAGTCTGAATGGTTAAGACCTCTAATCTGAATTGGTCAGACATTTGTCTCTGAACGGTTAAGCATAATACAAGCTCTTAATGGTTCAGACATCTTACTGGTTCAGCACTTAAGTCTTATTAATGGTTCAGACCTCTTACTGGTTCAGCACTTAACCATTCAGATGTTGCCAAAAAGCCCCTTAGACATAATTGTCCCGAAATATGTCTTGAATGTCCAAATTTTAGGTAACTTAGAAAAAAATAGGGTTCAAGTTTTCAGTATGTTTAAATAAAAGGTTTATTATTTTTTTTTAATATAATCAAACGAACATGAATGAACATAACCAAACATATTACCAAATGTTCACAAAAACAGTCAAACGAACGAGACCTTTGTTTGTGTTCGTTCGCTAAGCTAACCGAACGAAAGTTTTTTTTTCGTGTTCGTTCGTTAAGCTAATAGAACGAACATAAATGAACTTCCAGCCGAACAGTTCACGAACTGGTCGCCACGGGCGAAGTATTGTGGGTGCCCGGGGGTGCACCCGTCCACCCCAATGTTTTGGTTAGAAGTGTACAAGTTTCGATTTTTCGTCCGAAAATTTTAAAATTATATAGTATTGCCCCCCGATTATTTTTCCTAAATTGTATATCCTAAATATTTATAAACTTTGTATATAAATGATGGGTAGTTTGGTAAATATACACTTTGTTTTATTTGGAACTATTATTATTTGACCCGACTTGAATCGAATAGCCAACCCGACCCGAAACATAACGATATGAAATTTTTTTTGGGTCCCATCACTTTATGCCCCCTCAAAACTTTTGGTGAAGCTCCGCCACTGCTGGTCGCTGAACATTCAGTTCGTTTACAACCCTAAAATAAGTCATAACTTACGAGTTAAGACAATATGGATGTCTTATACCTCTGTGAACAATATAGGTATAGGTGAAAACTTAATCATGTATGACTCTTTTCGATTACTACAAACTTAAATGCTAATGCTGCACGACAGTGTATTGGATATTACCTTTTCACACGTGAATCATCATCAAATGTCTCTATCTTTCTATATCAGTGTAGTACGCTGCAACAAATCGCATAATATCTACTATTTCGTGCATTCGCGTCATACTTTTTTATTGTATTTTTATCAACATCTTATTCATGTTTATAGTTTTTTTACCTTGACTTTTTAGTATCATCGTGTTAACACACAATGTAAGACTTCTATAATTGATGTTCTACATCCAAATCAATAGCCACGTATTCAGGGGCGTAGCTTAGTCAATACCCATGGGTGCACCCCTTCCCCCCAATGTTTCGGTTAGAAGTATAAAATTTCTGATTTTTCGTCCAAAAAATATAAAATAACAAAGGATCCCCCCCCCCCCGAACGAACATAAACGAACTTACCCTCGAACGTTTCACAAACTGTTCACTCGTCATTCAGTTTGTTTACAACCCTAAAAATAAGCCATAACCTACGAGTTAAGACAATATGGTTAAGATGTTGTACCATACAAATAAATCCTATTTATTTCTAGGAAAGAAAATTACGAGTCTAATTGTCTTATACCTCTGTGAATAATATAGGTATAGGTGAAAACTTAATCATGTATGACTCTTTTCGATTAATACAAACCTAAACGCTAATGTTGCACGACAGTGTATTGGATATTAGCTTTTCACACGTGAATCATCATCAAACGTCTCTAATTTTCTAAATCAATGTAGTACGTTGCAACAAATCGCATAATATCTACTATTTCGTGCATTCGTGTCATACTTTTTTATTGTATTTTTTGTCAACATATTACTCATGTTTATAGTTTTTTTACCTTCGACTTTTTAGTATCATCGTGTTAACACACAATGTAAGACTTCTATAATTGATGTTCTACATCCCCAATGTTTCGGTTAAAAGTTTAAAATTTCTGATTTTTCGTCCAAAAAAGTTAAAATTATAAAGGATCGCCCCCTGAACTGTAACGCCCGTCTCAAATTAATCAAGATTTAATAATGAAATACACATTTTAATGCTAAAATGTGACTTTACGAAAACTTGTCATACTAACATTCCCATATGTTTACAACATTTCAAAAACATATTTGTAAATGTTTACATGATTCACTTATAACAAAACAAATCAAGATTTGACGCGGAAGCTTCATTTAACGTGTGTTCGGTTCTTGCTCGTCACTTGATCTTCATCGGGGCTCTCGACATTCACCTATGATCAAAACCAACTTAGAAGTCAGTTTTGATAGTTAAATAACAAGTACAACAAGGTAATTGGGTCAAATAATCAAAATAAACAAAATTTTCAGGAATTCACCCCGTCGCCGCGCGCGACGGCAAACTCCTTTGGCCGTGGCGCGACGCCACGGCCCCATTTTGACAGAATGTTTGCATCAGTTGCTGCATATTCCCAACCAAGCTTGATTTTACGAAAACGAGCATAACTCTTTCGTTATTGATCCGTTTTACGCGATTCTTTTTCCTATGCGATCGTAATTTGATCCTCCATCACATGGAGTTAAAATCCGACATCCAGATTAACAAAATTTGAGACCTTTAAGCCTTTGGCTTAATACCCTTTTTCAAGGTTTTGACCCGTTCATGTTTTTATCAACCAAAACACGTTTGTTTGACTCCTATTCTTATGAAATTCATAACCTCAATATTTCCTATCATATTAGGCTCAAGTCACGGGTTTCTTACGTATTTAAACTCGTTTACACTCATAAGCGTATTTTGACCCGTTAAGGGTATTTAAGCATGTTTTATACACGAACCACTTTCATACGTTTCTAGCTTCGTATTTCCACATTTCTTATCAATGATTTTCCACCACGACTATATTTGTAGTGGGTTCGATGCGGTGATCTATATAATCCAAGTTTTACCCCCCTCGGATTATTATTTTACGGCAAGGACTCAAATAGAGTCATTTGACTAAAGATTTACATCTTTCAATTTCTATACTTATTCTAAGTATTTATCAATCATACAACTCGTTTCCAAACAACCTTTAAGGGTTGTTTGTTCAGTTTAACTTATAAGGGCGTTTTGGTCCATTTTAGCCCTTCATTAATGATGAGGGGCTCTTGTAAACATGTTTAACTCACAACCCACTTTTTAGCTATGATTCTG
>JARYGA010008121.1:0-25604 GCA_030545235.1 Helianthus tuberosus | reverse complement strand
AAATGGTTCTTCAAACTCAGATATCAAACGGAGGTTGTCAAAGTAATGAGGTCACAGAAATCCAAAGTCTATGACATACTATCAACGCATCATAATGTAAGCAAGCAATCCATACCATCATGCTATAGTGACAAGTGTGTGTTCGTATGTTACGTCATAAACAAGTGTTCACCAGTCATACAGTGCAATGAGTAAACGTGAGACGAACCTTGCAATCTGGAGCTGAGTGTCATGGTCGTATTCTTGTTTTCAGAATTGTTCGGTTATAGTCTGGTTTTATAAAAACGTTTTAAAACCAAGTTCACTATAACCAGTGGCTCTGATACCAAACTGTCACACCCCCCAAATACCACCTAGGGAATGTCCCTGTTAGGCGTGTGCCGTACCAACAGCGAGCCACTAATTACATTGAACCCATACAAGTTTCAAAATAAAACCCTTAAATATTAATGTAAAATACCATCAACGAGTTTAAATGAAAACCAACAAGTTCAGCGGAAGCAATTAGTAAACCAAAGTTAAACTGTACAAAACCAATGTATAGTATCAAGAATTCAATCACATGATTCCCTTTAGTCGACCCATGACCACTCCAGCTACTCCAGATAGCAAGTTCCCAAATTAAAGATATCTAACAACCTACAACCATGCAGACAAGTGTGTCAGACGACGCCGGTGTGTTCAAAGTTTTGTTAACGCGTTTAGTTACCAGGTATGTGTATAAAACAGTTCAACAGTTCAATCATTTGATTTGATGTTGTTATTAACTCGATTACCGCAGATGGCTACAAGATGTATTTGCCCAACCCCAATGTCTCTATCAAAACATTGGTCATGCTTTAAGGAAATTAGTTCACGCCCGTCCTCCCCGGTACGGTGTGAGGGTGCCAAACCTAATAGCGTTATCAACTAATAACCTCGTTGCCTCCCCGGTAACTATCGGTAGATGTAAGGGGTCTTATGTAATAGACAATGAGTGTAATAACAAACATCCCACTAACCTGACATTCCTCCCAGGAACGCTACCCGATATCCCTCCCCGGGATGCATGCTTGGAAAAGAGCAGTGAACTCACCTTCGGTTTGCTCGGTGTGTTTATTTATGTATTCAAGTTGGTCAATCACATCCTAGCATGGTTAACAAGGCCAATCAGTTTCACATAGACTCATGTCACATAATTTCTTAATTTTTCAACACAAACAGTACACAGGTATTTCACGTATTATCATATGAGTCACACTAGCTAGCCATGCCACAAAACAGTCCACTAATTTCCACAAAATTAAGTGCTCCTGACTCACATCAATCTATACATTTGATATACAGTATGCGGCCCCAAGTAAGCTGGGTACCGTTGCTGTTTGTGCAGCCCAGTAGTCATACAAGGCCCAATCCCAGTTTATACACAATAATTTCCAACTTTTCAAATAAAGCAAAGTGTATTGTATAACTATTTCCTTGTTATACTTCCCTATCAATCTCTTATATAACAAATAAATCAAGCAACATGGTCATGTAACATAATTTCACAACTCATCCATGTTACTAGTTTTCATCTAGTCATACATGATCACATTGTACACATTAACATAATTCCCAACGGTTTCCCATAACTATGATAATCGACAATTACATTCTGTTTCATACTATAGTTTAACTTACCAATATAATTAATCTAACAACCCATCCCAAGCAAGTACCAAGAACCCTCAACATCGATTATATGAAAGTTGATACTTGTGCATGTGAAAAAGGAATTCAATGTTATCAGATGAATTAAAGTTGTCGGCCCAGTTTGTATCAATATATTAAATGTTTGAAAGTGAGTGGAGTTGGAGGTCCAATCAAAGTGTAGATAAGAGAACTGATAATAATTGTTAGACAAATTGAAAGTATAGATAACATATCATCGCACCAAAGATTATAATATCACATAGTGTCACACCCCGATATTTCCACGTATTACCGGTGGACCCGGTGGGGAGTATCGTGACGTAGTTGATATCATCATAGTCAAACAACACAATTTAAATGCACAGCGGAAGCAAAAGATAATTATATTACAACCGAATGAGATTATCAAAGTATTACAAACGGTATGTAAAGGATCCACAGGCGGATCAAATAAAAGAAAACTGTTCAACAGACTTTAGGAATCTAGAACTTGCAAGATTCCCTATTAACGCCCTGAGCTCCCAGCCAATTACGTACAGTACCTGCCACTTAACCTTTTTGGAAAATACGTCAGTTTACACTGGTAAATACAATTAACTGACTCATTTTGAAAATGTTCAAGAAAATTGATTTGAATGCACAAGGCACAAAACTTTTTATAACTTGGGACAATTTTATTAATAAAAATCTTGTATCCTATTTACATGTTTGTCTAACATTTAGGGCCGGTGATTATACAAACCGATCATGATTAATAGACATACCACAAATATAATCTCACAAGATGACACCCTTACGAGTGAGTATATCTTTTACATACGCAACATAAGGTGTTATGCCTACACCTTGTGCTTAAGTTGTGGCCATTCATTTTTTAAATGAGCCAAGGATATCCAGGACATGGTCATTAACCCCCAATGTTATTTGTTATCAATCAATACAGATTAAAACGGGATTATGCAATTTAATCATCTCCGATTAAAAGGTTTCTACACCCTACCAAGCGGTATTTTTATAATACCGTATCCCAAGCCCGTATAGGGAAAATAAGTTAAAAGTATTTACCTGAGCTAGCAATGCAATTTATACTCAGCCGTATATTCTAATCAGCAAGCACAAGTACTTCTACTGGGGCTCTTAATCTGGAACGAAGGTTTTATTAACCTATTAGATTCCTAACGGGTCTTATTTAAGTTGAATACATGTTTCCTAAGTTAATATGCCTTAAACATGTTGTGATATCAGTAAAATGCCTTCCGTTATGCCCAAAACGAATTTAAAACCAATTTATGCCCTGTAGGGGTATTTTGGTCATTTAAAAGGTTATAAAAGAGGTTTAATATAAATTTGAGTTTCAGATCTGATTTAATTAGTAAAAATACTTAATTTAATAAGTTATATCAGTAGGGTATTACACATATGTGAATTTTATCATTTATAACCAAACTATGCACCGAAGGGGCATTTTGGTAAATTCACATAAGGTTTAAAGGTCAAATTTGGAAATCTGAGTTTAAAACTTTTTCTTACTGTTAAAGTATAAAAATTTACTAAAAATATCAGTAGGTATCAAGTCTTATATGATAAAAATAGTTTTAATACATACTACGCGTTTAAAACGCGTAAAAAGACGGTTTTAAGCGATTTCCGGGTTTTATACGAAAAGCTGATGTTTTTATCATTCCAGAAGACTTAAAATGTTTTATTTATTTTATAAAATCAGTAGCAAAAGGTTTGGGGTCGAAATGTTTTGTAAACTTCATTTTATAGGCCAAAAGGGCAAAACCGGCAATTACCGAATCAAGCTTAGAACTCTATGTTATGCTCAGCCTAAAAATAATTAAAAATCTTCAAAATCCCAAAATATTATTTTATATCAGTAGGTAAAAAGTTTGGTATCAAAATTTGGGTTTAGATAGGCTATATGCTAATTACGCCGTTTAATTAATAAAAAGCTTTTCATTTACGCTAATGAGCATAACTCCTAATCTGGACCTCAAACTGATGTCAAATTTTAGGGGCAAGTCTATAAATCAGTAAGGAAGGTTTCTATTCTTTTACTTTTTCAAAAATCACGTTTAAAGGTCAAAAGGGCATAACGGTCAATAATTAGGCATATAACGGAAACATGCAAATGAATAGGATAACTAAGGATCCAGGTTGTATAACCTCAGGGGGTTATACTAACCTATAACATGGTCCTAAAGGAATCCTAAGGAATATCTAAACTAAGCTAAATCGGGTCAGAACTGAAAGTCAAAGCAAAAGTCAACTTTTGCGACTTTCGGTTCCGAACCGAGCCTAAACTTAGAATTGTCGGGTTGAACATGCTTAGACATGTCCAACTAATATTTACCAAGTTATTAAAGTGAGAAAACTGATTTTATGACTTCTATATTAATAGTTATGAATTTTATTTAAAACAAACCCGTTTGACTTTTATTTGACCCGACAATTAAACCAAGTAAACGTGGTAATTAGGAGGTGCCCTTTTTGAGGGTTTAACACCTACTAATTACGGTCACGTAGCCATGTTCGTTGCGAACAATGGCTCAACCATTTAAAAGTCAAAGCGTTTATCGAAAACGCTTGACTTTTCGGTTTACAACGCTAAATAATTTAACTAAGCACGAAAGGACACTTACAAAGGGTCCAAGCAAGGAGGGTATGATCCTAAATTCTCAGGTATGAAGAGCAAGGTCTCCAACTTAGAGAATTCAGAAATCAAGTGTGAATGAGAGCAATATCAAGTGGGGTATTTATAGGAAAACAAGAACCGTTAGGATCGTTCCTCGATTCCCGAGCTTTAATCTCAGCCGTACACCTCGAGCCCACTGATTTACAAAACCATGGAAGCCATAGATTGCTTAGAAAACCATTTGCAACACTCACAAACAGCTGGAACAGCTGGAAACAACATTCTGCTGGTCTGGTGAGGCTTTACGGACTGTATGTGGTCCCTTACGGTCCGTAAGGACCATGCTTGCTGGCAGAAAGTTTGGTCAAATGGCAGAACATGCCCCTGAGTCCCCGAACTTGATTTTTGATGCGTTTTGACACGTTTAAGCCCCGTTAAACCATTTTTAAGGCTCTAAAATGATTTTAAAGTATAGGGGACATGAAACATGCTCAAAAACATGTCGGATGTCGGTTCGTTTGGTCGTACGGTCATGTTGTTCGGCTAATTACGACGAAACACGAACGGACGCGAAAAACGATCCAAACGACGCGACGAATGGAATTTTATCAAAGCAAACACTAAAATAAAATTTTTTAGTGCTTACATAAATTTTTTGGGTGCCCGGGTATATTCAGAATGTGAGATATGCGCGAAAGTGCAAACTTGTGCACTTTTTGAAACTTTTAGTCCATGCATGACTTAAAAGTTTATTTTTGCGCACCAAACACCTCTAAGCCTATATCTAAGCTATATAAAGGATAAATAGGGTATGTTTAACTCATGTTCATATTCCGGAAGGTTCGATACTAAACGAATTAATAGACTTTTGCAGTTTGACGCAAATAGTCCCTCTAATGCGCAAACTTGCGCATATCATCGTTTAATAGCATTGAAGCCTTATTTAATCCATATTAAGCATTCTTGGGAGTATTATTAAACATCACGATGCTTCAGGTTCGCTAAAAAGTCATTCAGAGGTATAATTAAACATATTGACACTTTTAACCCCTTATATTTGTAAAGTTGCGCGTAACGTCACTTAAAGGCACAAAAGCCTTGGACGGCCAACGATTGGCATTCCCGAGAGTATAATAAAATATCATGAAGCTCTCGGTTTGTTAAAAGGTCACTCAGAGGTAAGAATTAACATGTTGACGCTTTTAACCCTTTATTGCGCAAACTTTCAATTAATTACGCAAATGGCTACACTCGATCAACAAGTGGCTCATTTGTGAATATAAAACCATAAAAGGTTATTTAGAAACTTATTTTAGGTATTTTAATACTTCCTGTCCTTTCATAATCAAATTTTTCGATTTTTCGAAAAATTAGTCCCTTAAATTCACTATTTGACTTCATTAGGGTTTATTACACGTGTCAATACATCATTGGATATGATTTTACGAGGTGTTACACATAGCATCTTCAATTGCACATTTAAGCATGAAAGTAAAACGGGATTAGAACACTAACCCTACAAACGATCGATACGACTCTCCACTAGCTAATCACGCGGGGAAAGGGTCTCTACGTGCACCTTGTTGCCGTTCACACTAGTTTAGGGTTTGAGATGTTTTGTGTTATTAAGTTACGTAGCTATATATGTAAATATATATTGAATCAATGACCGGCCCAATATAACACTCACTTGGGCTCGACCAGGCCCAACCGTAAATACAAAACATGCTTGTGATCGGGTTGGTTAGGCTTAGGGAGGCTGGGCCAAGAATAGAGTTGAGGTGTGAAGTTACACGAGTTTCTACGGCTCCAAACACTAATGTCGGCTCCAATTACTAATGTGTGGCTAATATATAAACTTTGTTATGTAATATGTAGCAATTTTCATAATTATTAAATTAGTAATTCAATATAATCAAACAAGTTTTACAGGTTTACACAAAGTGAACATTATAACGACCTACAATAGAATGTAAGTAGTAGAATATGAATAGTAACGATACAAGTCAAGTGTCACGAAAACCTTGGGAATTCGGGTTGTCACAATATTTGTGGGCCTATTCATCCTCCGTGTGGACCATTCCGCTATTTCTTGGTCTTAATAGACGCATCCTCCAGGTGGTCACATGTGAGCCTTTTAGCTACTCGAAATGTAGCATTTGCCCGACTTTTAGATCAAATCGTACAATTGAGAGCCAATTTCCCCGATAATCAAATTAAAAACATCCGGATGGATAATGCGGGAGAGTTCACATCTCAAGCTTTTAATGACTATTGTATGTTAATTGGGATCAATGTTGAACATTCAGTACCTCATGTTCACACACAAAACGGTTTAGCTGAATCTCTGATCAAACGATTACAAATAATCGCTAGACCACTCTTAATGAGATGTAAATTATCATCTTCTGCATGGGGTCATGCTATTTTGCATGCCGCTGCACTGATTAGATTGAGACTAACTGCTGATCATGAATACTCCCCATTGCAACTGGTCTCCAGACAAGAACTAAGTTTGTCCTACCTTAGAATCTTTGGTTGTGCGGTATATGTACCAATACCGCCACCACAACGTACTACAATGGGACCCCAATGAAGACTGGGTATCTATATTGGTTTTAACTCCCCGTCCATTATTAAATATTTAGAACCAATGACGGGAGACATGTTTACCGCACGGTATGCTGACTGTCATTTTGATGAAACAATGTTCCCTGTCTTAGGGGGAGATAAGGACAAAGAAAGACTGGTAACACAAGAAATAACGTGGAATGCATCATCGCTATCAAATCTCGACCCCCGAAGTGGTCAATGTGAATATGAAGTCCAAAAGATCATACATCTGCAAAGAATAGCGAATGAATTACCAGATGCATTTACAGACACGAATAGAGTGACAAAGTCACATGTACCAGCATCAAATGCACCTGCTCGAATTGAAGTAATCCCAGAAGCGATTACTATACAACGAAAGCGTGGGAGACCAATCGGTTCCAAGGACAAAAACCCACGGAAATGAAAAGAGCAAAGTAATGCAGTTGGTGAAAATTCACAAAAGATTATAAGTGAAACCCCGGTAGAGGTAAATGTCCTAGAAGAGACAACTATGAATCCAGAGGAAAATGAAGTTTCAGAAGAAACACCGGTACCGAAAGAAAATGAGATCTCTATTAATTATGTACAAGATAGTACAATGTGGAACAGGAATAAAACACGTATGGATGATATATTCGCATATGCTATAGCAATGGATGTAATCAATGAAAATGATTACGTACCTAAAACTTTAGAAGAGTGCATGCACTTAAATGATTGGCCAAGATGGCAAGAAGCCATAAACGCCGAATTGAATTCACTCGAAAAGCGACATGTTTTCGGACCTGTAGTCCGAACGCCCATAGACGTCAAACCAGTAGGTTATAAATGGGTGTTTGCAATAAAGAGAAATGAAAAGAATGAGCTTGTACGATATAAGGCTCGACTTGTAGCACAAGGGTTTTCCCAAATCCCAAGAGTTAATTATGAGGAAACGTATTCCCCTGTAGTGGATACGATAACCCTTAGGTTCCTAATCGACCTCACAATCTCTGAAGGACTTCATATGAGACTAATGGATGTCGTCACCGCATACTTATACGGGAGACTTGAAAATGACATCTACATGAAAATCCATAAAGGATTAAAATTGCATGAAGCATTAAAATCAACACCTCGAGAAATGTGTTCTATAAAGCTCCAGAGATCTTTATATGGTCTTAAACAATCTGGTCGTATGTGGTACAATCGACTTAGTGAATATCTCAAAAAAGAAGGATACAAGTCTGATGTAATCACTAATCAGTCTCAAATTTCACTATAATAGCAGTCTATGTTGATGATATCAACATAATCGGATCTCCTGAAGAGATAGAGAAAACTACTCAGTTGTTAAAGAAGGAATTTGAAATGAAAGATCTTGGTATGACGAAATTATGTATCGGACTACAATTTGAGTATCTGTGCAATGGCACATTTGTCCATCAATAAAACTACATCCAGAAGATGTTATGTAACACCCCAACCCAGAATAGGCTGGCATGTCACTATTACAGATATCAAAAACCAAAGAGTTTCAATAAAAGATAGAAACCAAGAAACAAAAAGTCTCGAATCAACCAGAAAACCTAAGTCTTATATTATTCGGTTACTGAAATAAAAAGAAAATGAAAAGCTTTAAAAACTTGAACTTCATATTCCTTCCACTCATCCCTGTTTCCCCCGATTACCTGTAAACACATAAGACAAAAACAAGAAAGAAACTACGGCTGAGCCAAAAAGTTGTCCAGTAACGGAGAAATCAACAGTAAAAGTAAGGCAGGCATATGGATAAAAACATGAACGGTGCTAACGTTAAACAAATCTAAATTCTGGCACTGAAACAGATACTTACATAACTTGAATCCCAAAACTTATACTAAATAGATAACAGATACTGAACATAATCAGATGCATGTAAACATATCAACATATCATAATAGATACAAGACATACGTGACAACATATAATAGTAAAACAAGTCACGTAATATAGAAGCACCCACGAGCCTAAACTGAGACATACATGGCTATAGTCCATGCGCCGAGATGGTGCGTGTAGGCATACACACATTATTCCATCTCAACAGGAGTCAGGAGTCAGAGCTAAGATCGATCTATTCGCCTCTAGGGGTCAGGTGCCACACAAGCACAAACTAGAGACGCCGTGAACTTAGTTACGCACCGTCACGATGAGTGCCATGTCGTTGACGCCCCAACGACAAGTCTAAACGTATAATTGCTCGGGTGACAGAGTACAAAGCGTATCAGAAATGAAAGTATATATTGATATAAGTCTAAGGGGAACATGCAATAAGGAACACAAAATCTAAGGTCTATTGCATGCTACAATACGTACTAATCATATAACAATACAAACCGAAACATCTAACGAAGCATCCGTACTACCAAGTAACGGATATGAATAAAATACTATGATGGCAAGGACAGGAACCGTACCAACGAGTAACGAAAAATAAAAGTATACTACGATGAAAAGAAAACAGAATCCGTGCCTTATTAGCAAGCAAAGCAAAAATCCACAAACCGAGTCATCCTTAAAAAAGTATGCAAACCTAAATCCCATATCTTCGGTATTAGTTTTATTTCATTTTAGTTAAATCGAAAGACCTTTCGCTAAGTTTTGTTCCAGGCGACCGCAACCAAACTTACCCATCATGAATTATGAAAGAACAAATTCAGCTTAAATACTTATATTACTTATTCAAATTTCTGGCGGCTTGTTTTAGAGAATTATATATTTACTCATTAATTAGCTTAATTTATCCAAACCATCCTTTCGTGCTATACATTCATATTATGAAGAATCATTTATCCGAGATTATGTACATGTTTGCTTAAATTATACTAACGGTAATAGTGGAACTTAATAGTTGAAAAGACATAAATATGGTTTGTATATGAAATATAGAATGACTAAAAATTGAAACCATGTTAACTTATAATATATCTCAAATACATCGAGTTTACTAAAAGTATACACCTACATACCATACTACATAGACATATAATCTAACAAATATGTAACTACAACAATATTGATATAAAGAGAATTACAGTATAAACTAAATAGAATATGTTATTATATGTAATTAAAATTATAAATTATATGTAAGACTAATTAGGTATATAAAGTAGCTAAATAATAAATAAACAAGCTTGGCCTAGTCTTAAAAGAAATTACTCACAGGCTTGTGCATTTATACATATACAAGTTTAGACAGAGTTTGAAACGAGCCAAACAGAAGCCAAAGCAAGTTCGAGCTCATTTACACTCCAAGTGATATTCATACAGATTCTTTTTCAATGAAATACAAGTATATCATATACTAAATGGAACGTGTAAAAACTCAATTAAGCAGGCAACCAAAAGGGATTTCATAAAACTAACTTACACAACCGAACACACATACATCCATATACACACACACATCACATAGTCGTGGCGGTTGTAGCGTGGATGTTTGTGGCAGCGAGTGGTTCACACAGAAACAAGATGAAGGTACGGTGACAACGATTATATTGGAAGTATTGAAGGTGAATAGAAGGGTTTATATTGAACGATGATTCAACTGTCGAAATCTTCGGCCGATTCGTTGAATATGCTATGAAAAGAAAAGTCACGAAGATAATAACTGTATGTAACAGAGATTTGAAAAAAAAAAGAAAAAAAAATCTTTATTTATTAATTTATGGATATCTCTTCCTTTCCTTTTTATTTTTCATTTACGTAACCAAAAGAAACCATGAGGATCGTATATGGTAAAGTTTTACAAAATATTAAACCGTCAAATTACTTAGGTCTTTTTACAAAACTTAAACCGTCAAATTAACCATTAAGGCAGATGAGTCCCAAAAACTCCCTTAAATCAATCATAAAAACGGGATACACCTGGACAGTGTCTCCCTTAATTAATCAATTGCCAGTTTAAAATTTTAACCCTGCCAGTTTATATTTTAACCATTTAGAAAAACCTTTTTATAATAAAAGTACCATGTTATCAAAGGATATTATCGAGCCATGTTTCAATACTTTAAGGGCTTTAGCCCATCATGATTATTATAAAGAAAACAAAATTAAAATTCTTACTTTTGAACACCGGAGAAGATCTTCAGTAGTCGGAAGATTTTATTTATTCAAACTTCAAAATATTTTACAAGTACAGAAATTAGAGAGAGGAGAGAGGGGCTAAAAATTAGCGTGCCTCCTTCTTCCTAAATTACAACTATATATAGAAAGGAAAAGACAAACAGACAAAACACAAAAAGAAAAGCAGACAAAAAATAATATCGTCCAAAAGGAAAAGAAAGAACGGACGAAAATAAAAAGTAAAGCAAAAGTAAAGGGGCTCTATTATTGCCCAAAGTGCCGTGCATCATGGCTCAACTTTTCCTATTTTTCAAAGATGCCCATTATGAGTGGGGCCTTGGTATTGACTCAATTATTTGTCTTTTTTCTTTTCTTCTTCGGATTCTTTCTTTGGGGTGAATTCTTCTACCACCGTTTGAAGGTATGCTTCAAGATCATCATCCAGATTTATTTCTGGAGTATCTTCTATCGGTTGAGATTCTCCTGCTAAACATGAGAAACGGTTCTCATCTTCTTGACTGGTGGATGAGATTGACATTGTCTTGGAGGAGCTTGCTGTGCTTGCTTCAAAGAACCTTTTTAACTCCTTCTTCATTTCTTCTTTGTATAAAGAAAGAATTTCAGTCTTTGAGATTTCAGAAACTGCTTGCTTCTCTTGAATCATTCTTGACATTTGTTCAAAAGGACTTGGCAATTGTCTTTGTTGTCTTTTAACAATTTGGGTTTTATAATATTCAGTTTTGTTAGTAATCAAGTTTATTGTGTCTTGACCTTCTAATTCTTTTGTGGAGTTATTAACTCTTATCATTTTTGACCAGAACTTTGTATAAGAAGTTCTTTTGAGACAAGGAATATTGTCTCTCACGGTATAACCTGTTGTGGGTTTCCATCTCCAAATCCATTGTATGGAGAATTCTATAAAAAAAAGTACATGGAGGCTATTCCCTCAAACCAAGTTTTATTATACTCGGCTTCTATGAGATCCGGAGAAACTGATACCCATTATTGGTAAAGACCTTTGAATGGTTCAGGCAGAATCTGGACCGATGGACCATATAGAATGAACCATTTTTGGAACCAACTTGGGATTCCATCTTTATGAATCTTGTCACTCACTTTTATGAACCATGAGTGTTTTTTACTGGGATTTTCATAAAACAAACATTTTTCAAAACTTTGAATATAATCCCAATAATTGTATTTATAAGTTTGTCTGTTAGAATTTATAAATTCCTTTTCATTTAAAGTACTTAATCCCCATTTTTGAGGATATAAAATATGTTTTATAAAAATTTTGCTAAAATTAAATGAACTTTTAATTTTATCTGCTGGATAAAAATGTCTTAATTCAGCAGACTCAGAAACTTGAATAATGCTTTCATAATATTGCCTTGGTTTATAAGAAGTAGCATCATATGATGCTGGTTCTAAATACTTTTGCATCAAACACCAAGGATCATCAAAAAACTTTTTATCTTCTTGGTTTAAAAGAATTATTTTCTTCTGTCTATCGGATATAACCCATAACTCTTCATCATCATCTTGTGCTATATGAGCATAAGAGGGAGCCTTTGAGGCCTGTTCTTGGGCCTTTATAATAGCCTGTTCTTCTTCTTGGGCTTTTATAATAGCCATGATCTTTTCATATGATGGATCATTAGGACTTATTTGAATTCCCGTATTATTATTCGAACTACTAGAAGCAATATCTGAGGCTATGAGCCTTCTGCTTCCTTGCTGGACCAAAACTAAATCTTGGCCTCTTCCTCTACCTCTTCCACCTCTTCCCCTATAAGTGGGAAAAGGTTGTTTTCCTCTATTATGAGGAATCATACCTGAAAATATAAATTCAGGCTGATGAGATTATTTTCTCATTTTCCTCAAGAACCTTTATTCGATTCCTAATATTATTTAGAACAATATATTCATCAGAAAGATCTTTCCACATATTAGGATTGCTATAATCATTACTTAAATCATGAATTCTAAAAATTGTCATTCTTTTCATGATATAACAATTGTTGTTCTCAATTTGGATATTATCAAAAACTCTTTTTAATGGTCCTCTGGCCTTTGTCATTAGGACACCTGCAATTTAAACAGAAGATATTATCTTCAAATATTCTCTAGTCAAAAAATCTGGAAGACTATTTTCTTCTCCTTTTTTATATTGTATTTCAAAATCAAAAGGAGCTAATTGAGATTGCCATCTAGCAAACATTTGTTTTGAAACATCATGTTTAAAATCTTTTTGAAACATAAATTTAGCTGCTTGACAATCAGTTTTTATTATAAACTTTTGATTATATAAATCATCTTGAAATTTTAGAACACATTTTAATATTGCTAAAATTTCTTTTGCAATAGTAGCATATTTCTTCTGACTTTCAAGCCATTTTCCTGAATGAAACCTGACAAGGTATTCTTGTTTTGTTTGAGGAGAAATTTGTTTTAAAATTCCTCCATAACCTATTTCTGAGGCATCTGTTTCTATAATTTTCTCCCAATTAGGATTAGCAATAGTCATGCAAGGAAGACCTAAAACTTTCTTTTTTATTTTTATGACAGCTTGAGTATGATTTTCATCCCAAGGTTTAGGATTCTTTTTTAACCTATCATATAGAATAGAAGAATCTTTAGCTAAATCATGGTAATAAGGAGCTATATAATTTAAGCTTCCTAAAAACCTTTGAAGTTGCGTCTTATCAGTAATTTTATCAGGGAATTTAGAAGCAAATTCTATACTTCTATTTATAGTAACGATTTTCCCCTTTTCTATAATATGACCTAAAAATCTAATACTTGTTTGAAATAGCATCATCTTTGGACTAGATATAACCAATCCATTCTTTATAATAATAGTTTTAAATATATCAAGATGTTTAAAGTGAGTTTCAATATCTTTTGAAAATACTAAGATATCATCTATATAAACAATTATAAAATTGGAAAAAGGAATAAATATTTCATTCATAATCTTTTGGAATTCTGAAGGGGCATTCTTCAGGCCAAATGGCATAACATTCCATTCATATTGCCCAAAAGGAACATTAAAAGCAGTTTTATACCTGTCTTTTTTATCAATTTGAATATGCCAATATCCTGATTTTAAATCAAATTTTGAGAATATTAAAGCAATATATATTCTGTCTAACAAATCTTTTTTATTAGGAATTGGATATCTTATCCATTTCAAAACTTTATTAAGTGGTTTATAATTTATGACTAATCTTGGAACACCTCTTTCAATTTCAGAGAGTTTATTAACATAAAAGGCAGTACAAGACCATGGAGATTTTGAAGGACATATTAATCCTTTCTGTTGAAGAGATTCAATTTCTTTTTTACATAACTCCAAGTATTCAGAATTCATCTGACAAGGTCTTGCCTTGGTAGGAATATCACTTTCTTTAAAATTATCTTCATAAGGAAGGGAAACAATATGTTGTTTTCTATTCCAAAAAGCATTCGGATGATCATTACAAATTTCCATATTAAATTGATTTTTTATAGTTTCAATTTTTAGAATTAATTTAGGATTTTTTAACCTTTCCTCAATAGTATGAATATTGATTTCTTCTTTAAGAAAATTTATTTGATTAGTCTTAACCTGAATAAGAAATTCATTCAAAAATTTTTCAAATGGCTGAGTTATAAACTCAAAATACAACTCTTTCTTATTATAGAAAGCTTTAAATCCTTTTTTATTAACTTCTTTTAAAGGAAATATTTTTGAGAGAAATGGAGTCCCTAATATAACTTCATTTGTTATATTTTTTACAAGAACAAAAGATAAGGGGATACATTCTCCATTATTACAAATTTTTGCATTTGGGATTTTATATTCAACTCCCATGTCTTGCCTATTAGCCGCTTTAAGAATATGAGTTGTTTTTTCAAAATATTTTGAGGAATCAATCATTCTCTTAAACAATTTAAATCTGCTCCAGAATCAATAAGAGCAATAAAATCTTTTTTAAAAGTATTTTGTATCAATAAAGTTACTTTAACTAACCATTTTTGAGAAATAAATTTTTCTATTTTATTAATATACTCCTCTTCTCCTTTATTTTTAATAACTAAAGGAGGAAAATCCTTATCATAAGTATTAATAGGACTATTGATAGGAGAAGGAGGTTTATGAGATGTTTCTCCTTTTTCAAAAGATTTATAAAATGTTTCTCCTATAATTTTTCCTTCAAGATTTATAATCCTTTTTTCATAATTAAAATTTTCTTTTTTTAAATATTTTATTTCCTCTTTTAAATTTATAATTTCCATTTTTAAATCCTCAGAAGTAGTGGAATTATCGTTCCTAGTATTTAATATATTATGAACATACTTCATGGAATAAGGACCTTCAGGTTCTTCTATACGAGTATCCTTCTTAACTTCTTGAGTTTCTTCATTATTATATAACATATGAAGAATTTTTAACCTTTCTTCAGGATTTTTAATTTTACTTATAATATTTTCTAAAATATTACTATCTATAACATTGATCTCACTATCATTAAGATCATTATCCTGGAATTGAGACAAAACTTTATATAACATTTCATTATCACTATCAGAAATAATTTTATTACAACAATTTTCTTGACAATTATCAGGACAAGAACTTTCCTCAGTATTATAATCTGAGGATTCTTCAGAATCAAAATTTTTATTTAATTCATTTTTGACATTTTCATCAATATCAAGATTATTTATTTTATTTTTCACAATTTTTCTTTGGCGACATTCATTAGCCTTATGACCCTTTCTCTTACATATATAACATGTAGGAACCCATTTTTCTTTTCTTTGGGTTTTTCTCCTTTCTCTTTTTTCTCTTCTTTTCTGGAAATATTTTTCCCTACTAGCTTTTTTATATTTTTTGTAATACTTATCATGATCCTTTTCTTTGGTACAATCCATACCAAATTGTTCACAAAATTGCCCTAACTGCCTTTTCTCTGTTAGGTTTTGTTTTTTAATTTGCTGATTTAATTTTAGCTCATTACATAAAGCTAAACCTTCTTGAACACAGACTCCTATAAGTATGCCATAAGTATAACTATCATAAGGGATTTGAATATTATTACCCCTTAGGACTTTCCTTACTCTTTCAGCAAATAAGGATGGAAGACCATCGATGAACTTGGACTTCCAATGAGAACTATTATTCTATGGGAGCTCATAAACTCTACTTAAAAATACATATTTATACCATCTAAATGAAGTTAAAGTATGACATATAAGACCATTTAACAAAGTTCTAATGGTTTCAGAATTATCAGACCATCTTCCAGTAAAGTGTTCTATAATAGTTATAATTAAAGTATAAACAGCATCAGAAATTTGTTTATCACCTTCTAACCTATGATGTTTAGAAATTTGTTCTTGTTTATCACCTATATAATTATCCCACCATCCTTTTAACTGACCTGTAAAACCTGCAGTTATCATTTTACATACTACTTCATCAATATTTTGATTATTTTTAGCTATGGTGGCATACATCAACATCCTATGTGTCATCATATAAACTTGTCTATCAGTATAACCATCTAAATTCCATTCATAGATAGCTTTCCCATTATAAGAATTATTTATTTCATATTCTTGTTCTTTATGAAGAACATCTTGAGGAGTCGGCCTAGGATAATAATATAATCTTTGCCTAGGTCTATCAGCATATTTGCTCTTATAATTATCATAGCTCTTATATTTTTTTCCTTTTCCAAATTTATTTATGGAATCTGTGATATAAGCTTCAAGAGTTCTATCATCCATATTTTCTTCTTCACTTAAAGCATTAATCTGTATATTAGAAAACTTTCCTTTTATAATTTCTATTAAGTCATCCATAGACTTAAGCTCTTCTTCAGGTTTAATTTTATAATTATCTATCTCAGGAGGAGGCTGAATAGTGGCCTTAGCTAATATTATTGACTCAGGCTCAGACGATTTAATGTTACTAGACTCTCCAACTTCTCTATTCTGGTTTTCTAAAACCTTTTCAATTTTATTATTTATTTCTTGCATATTATCATTCAAATGTTTAAGACATAAATTTGTATAATTATTTTGCTGTATAATATGATTAACATGAGCAATAGTTGCAGTCATAGAATCATTATGTAAAGCTCTTTTAAAAGCAGCAAAATGAATATCATAATTCTCTTTTGTCATTTCAAAATCATTTTGAGGAGGAAAAACATATTTTATTATTTCTCCTGTAATAAGCTTATAATTTTTCTCAATAACTGAAATATATTTCAAAGAATATTTATTTATAAACCAAACAGGAAACTCTATAATTTCTTGTATATTATCCAAGTCTTCATAAAATTCTTTTCCTATATCAAACCTTTTATCTCTGGGATATGACTCTAAAAACCAATCTTTAAATGGTTGCCATATAGGGTTTCTATATTTTTCACATATTTCCTGTCTTATGACAGATCCAGGACTAAAATCAAGTCTTTCTTTATTCATTATAAACTAAAACTCATGTGTGAGACTGTATCATCCTCACTAACAGGTTGGTATATACCTGAAACTAAATTATTGTCAACATTCAAATTTTCTACTCTACTATTTTTTATTTGAGAAGTAGAGGCTCTAGATGATTCTTGCAAATCAACTTTATAATCAAGAGGTGAAATATATGATCTAGCAGAAATAGATTTCCAAAGCCTTTTATCTTTTCTTTTTTCTTCAAATTCTATTTCTATATTTCCCTCAGGAGTTTCTATTAATCTCCTTAACTTATGATTTATTTGTGGTTGTATTTTAACAGCCCTATTAATCACCCAATTTTCTGGAAAAGTTATTTCTTCCCATTTAACTGGTCTTCTTATAGAAATATTTGATTTTCCATAATTAGTTTCTATCAATATGGTTTCATCACTAGATTTATCAACTCTTTTACATCGAGCATTCATAGTAGTAAGTAAACGATAATAAATTCTATAACAAATACATATAACCTCAGACCCTTCAGCATAATTATAACCATGCGTTTTAACATATAAAGTTAAAGCATCATATATATATATAGGGTAAGCTTCATGCGAGAACCACCCTTATTGCAAGAACCGCGAGAACCAATATGAACACAAAATAAAATCTAAAAAAAAATAAAAAAAACACTCAACATTTTTTTTAAATATTTTTCTTAAAAAAATCGCTATATTTCGTTACCATAAAAAAAAACTTTTTTTTTCGAGCAACGGTTATCCATGCACATGTGCATATGTATCATTACTTCGACAAATTCGGTAATACATTATCAGGAATAGACAATTGCACTTTAATTTACAATACCATTTGTAATACACTACTTTTTACATTACCAATATTCAAAATACACATGTGCATCATTAGGTATAACCATGATATAACGTGTTTTGGTACAAAAAGTTTGTGATTTTGAATAGAGAAGTAGGCCCATATACATGTTTTTTGGTTAGTTATATCTAGTGGTTGATGGTTTGGTTATAGTTGTCAATTTAAGATGTAATATGTTGATTGGATGATATAAATGGTGTTTACATATATGTAATAAAGTGAAAATATTGGTAATGGTATTGTATGATGGATGGTAGGAGGTAATGGTATTGTATTATGGATGGTAGGAGGTAATGGTAGTGTATTATTGATGTATGATAGATGAAAGGGAAAGTGTATTCAAAGTAGTGTACCAAAACACCTTATTTCATGTTGATACATATAGATGCACATGTGCATTTCTAATATTGGTAATGTAAAAAGTATTGTATTACACATGGTAGTGTAAATGAAAGTGCAATTGTCTAACCGTTGTAATGAATTACGGAATTTGTCAAAGAAATGACAAAAAATGCACATATGCATGTTTGTGTATGATGGATGGAATGATAGATGAAAGAGAAAGTAGTGTACCAACACACCTTATTTCATGTTGATACATATATGCACATGTGCATTTCTAATATTGTTAACGTAAAAAGTAGTGTATTACACGTGGTAGTGTAAATGAAAGTGCAATTGTCTAATATTTGTAATAAATTACGAAATTTGTCAAAGAAATGATACAAATGCACATGTGCATGGATAACTGTGATTTGAATTTTTTTTTTTGATTTTTTTTTATTGTAAACAAAATATAGCGATTTTTACAAAAAAAAAATGGTCAAAATTTTTTTGGTGTTTTTTAGATTTTTTTAGGTGTTACTGTTTGTGTTCACACTGGTTCTCGCAATAAAGGGTGGTTCCTAACGGATCCTTCTCCTATATATATATATATGGTAAGGTTCATGCGAGAACCACCCTTATAGCGAGAATCAATGTGAACACAAAATAAAATCTAAAAAAAATAAAAAAAGCACTCAAAATTTTTTTTTTTTACTATTTAAAAAAAAAATCGCTATATTTCGTTACCATAAAAAAAAAACTTTTTTTTTTTCGAGTAACAGTTATCCATGCACATGTGCATATGTATCATTACTTCGACAAATTCGGTAATACGTTATCAGGAATAGACAATTGCACTTTAATTTACAATACCATTTGTAATACACTACTTTTTACATTACCAATATTCAAAATGCACATGTGCATCATTAGGTATAACCATGATATAACGTGTTTTGGTACAAAAAGTTTGTGATTTTGAATGGAGAAGTAGGCCCATATATATGTTTTTTGGTTAGTTATATCTAGTGGTTGATGGTTTGGTTATAGTTGTCAATTTATGATGTAATATGTTGATTGGATGGTATAAATGGTGTTTACATCCATGTAATAAAGTGAAAATATTGTTAATGGTATTGTATTATGGATGGTAGGAGCTAATGGTATTGTATTATTGATGGTATGAGGTAATGATAGTGTATTATGGATGATATGATAGATGAAAGGGAAAGTGTATTCAAAGTAGTGTACCAAAACACCTTATTTCATGTTGATACATATAAATGCACATGTGCATTTCTAATATTGGTAATGTAAAAAGTAGTGTATTACATATGATAGTGTAAATGAAAGTACAATTGTCTAATATGTATAATGAATTACGGAATTTGTCAAAGAAATGACAAAAATGCACATGTGCATGCTTGTGTATTATGGATGGAATGATAGATGAAAGAGAAAGTAGTGTACCAAAACACCTTTGTCACACCCCGATTTTCACGTGTCACCGGTGGGCCCGGTGGGGGAGTATCGTGACGTGGTTGGCAACGTAATAGTCAAACAACACAATAATCAATATGCACAGCGGAAGCAATTTAAAAATATGATACAACCGAATTTATTTATTGTAATCAAAGTCACAATATCCGGATGTTTATCCACAGTAGGATCGAAAAACAAAAATAATATTTATGGTTCAACAGACTTCAGGCATCTTAAGCTTGCGAGACTTCTAATGATGCTAAGGAGAAATCTCAGCCAATTTCGCTTAGTACCTGCATTTAATCTTTTTGGGAAAATACGTCAGTTTACACTGGTAAATACATTCAACTGACTCATTTTGGAAAATGATTGAAAATTGGTTTGGATGCACATGGCATAAACATTTTATTTAACTTGGGAGAATTATTTAATATTATAATCTTGTGAACGAATTACATGTTACTTATGCGTTCAGTAGCCCGGATCTAGTCCGGGTTAAAGATCAATAGACACACCACATTATTGAGTTATACACTAATAGGTGTACGCCTACACCCCGTGCTCAGGTCGTGGCCATCTCGTAAGATGATGCCAAGGATATCCGGGACACGGTCATTAACCCCCCAAAGGCTGTAAAGTAAACAAGATTGTTTAAACGAGCCGATCAAATTATTCAACTACCCACTTAATGGTGGAGATTTGATGCCCGATCAAGCGGTATGCTATATACCGTAACCCAAGCCCGTATAGGGAAAATAAGTTAAAAGTATTTACCTGAGCAAAGTATAATTCACAATAAGCAAAATGCACATAGCTTTTACTGGTCCTCCTAATCTGGAACGAAGGTTTATAATAACCTATTAAATCCTAACGGGTCTTTAGTTAAGCTTAAGCTTAGACCGGCTAGTTTTAAAGATGCGGTTCGTACGCACGATTAAGCGAAGACCGGATAGAATGTGAATTAGACCTGACAAGTTTGAAGACTTGTTTAATATGGGTATATGATACACATTCTGGAATTTGAGATAAAAACGATAACGTTTGACCCGTTTCGGCTAGTTTATGCAAACTAGTTACATAAACCGAACCGAACGCGAATAGCGCATAACGGGTAACCGAATAGGTCGCGAACAGGTTTCCTAAGTTAATATGCTTTAATTAAGTTGTGATATCATTATGATACCCTCCATAATGCCCAAAACGAGTTTAATCCTTAATTATGCCCCGTAGGGGTAATTTGGTCATTTTAAAGGTTATAAAAGGGATTTATAATACTTCTGAGATACGGGTCTGATTTAATCAGAAAAATTATCAATTTTAACAGGTATCATCAGTTGGTATTAAGTCTTTTGTGATAAAATGGTTCTAAACCCAAACTATGCGTTTAATACGCGTATAAAGCCGTTTTAAGCGACGTACGGGTTAAAATATGATTCTGAGTTTTCTAATCAGTTAAACAGGCTCAAAACACTACATTTATTATTTAAAATCAGTAGCAATTGGATTGGTGTCAAACGGACTTGTAAAACTCGTTTTATGGCTTAAAAGGGCATATTCGGTATTTACCGAATTAAGGCGGTAAACTTAGCTTATGATCAGTTTAAAAATAATTAAAAATCTTCAAAAATCCCAAAATATTATTTAACATCAGTGGGAAAAAGGTTTGGTGCCGAAAATCGGGTTTAGATAGGCTATGCGCTAATCCCGCCGATTAATTAATAAAAAGCTTATCTTTTACGCTAATGCGCATATCTCCTAATTTGGACCTCAAAATGATGCCAAATTTTGAGGGCATGCTTATAATTCAGTAGACAAGGGTCTTGTCCACTTACATTACCAAAAAGCTCGTTTTATGATCGAAAGGGCATTACGGTCAATTTTAAGCATTTAACGGAAACGCGCGAACGAATCGGATAATCAACGAAACAGGTACAGAGGCTTATACTATCATGTAACCCAACCCTAATGAAGCACTAAGGCAATACCAAATCAAATTAAAACGGGTCAGAACCGAAGTCAAAGCAAAAGTCAAAGTTTTGCGTCTTTCGGTTCCGAACCGGGTTTAAACAGAAATTTGTCGAGTCGGACAAGCATAGACAAGTTTTTATACTTATTACCAAGTTATATTAAGGTTAAAACAGGTTACACGCCTCTCGGATTGCTAATTGTGCATTAAATCATATTTTACATTTCTGTTGACTTTTTCGGTCAACATTTGACTCGACAAACGACCTAGTTAGGTCTAGAATCAGTACGTGCCCTTATAAGGGTTTAATACCCATATAATTACCTACTTAACGGTACTTTTAATTCGAGATACGACTGAGCTATCATTAATTAATCACGAAGTCAAACCGTAGTTACGTCGGTTTGACTTTTAGCTAAATGATTAAGCCAAACTTAATTTAGAAGGGATTAGCAAGCTTACTAGTGTTTAATGGTTGATTAGGGAGGCTTGTGATCTGCTTGGAGGTTCCTCAAATGATCAGAGATTCGTTTGAAGTATGAAAGATCAAGTGTTGAACCTTGTGTGCTTTATATAGTGTTTAATACACCACAATATGTTGACATCTTAGTCTAGCACCTATCCACAACTGATTAACACTTGTCCTAGTGCTTAGGGGTGCCTAGGGGTCGTCCACATGTGAGAAAAAACTGGCTAGAATGGTCATAATCGCGCATAACAGGCTGCTGCCTGTTTTCTGGTGCTGGGCAGGTGCTTGCGCACCGTAAGGCCCTCATGCTTGCGGTGCGCAAGCGTTCATCAGGGACCAAAAGTTGCTTGTTTGTTGGTGTTTCGAAAGGGCAACCACTTGTTCGACTTTGGGACATTATTTTGTCAGTTGGGGGCCTCCCTAAATGCCTTTGTACAGTTCTAAACCCTACCACTTGAATATGTTTCCTTGAATTCAAATTAAAGTCCCGAAATTTAAGGGTTATCATGCTTTATTTTTCGTAGGAGTCCACCAAATGAATTATGAACCAGATATTCTAGAATTTAGCGGATTTAAAATATATACCGGGTGTTTTAAATTATAGATTTGGGTCTTGGGATTTATAACGAGGTCGTTCAGAGGTGCAAAAGTTAACATGACGACACTTTTTAATCCTACCATTCATCTTTAATTACATCCGGGTTTATCACGCTTTTTGTCGTACGTGACACGTGTCGTTTATTTTATTGACCACGAATTTTCGAGGTGTTACATCCTCACCCCCTTAAAATAAATCTCGACCCGAGATTTACTGAAATAAGTAAGGGTACTTTTCTTTCATCGTGGATTCAACCTCCCACGTATACTCGGGACCTCTACGGGCATCCCATTTGACCTTCACAATAGGTACATGCTTCCTTCGAAGCTTCTTTACCTGTCGATCTTCAACCGACAAAGGTTTTTCCACAAACTTCAAGCTCTCGTCTATATGCACATCTGTGTGTGGTATAACCAGTGATTCGTCCGCGAAACACTTTTTCAGATTGCAGATGTGGAACACATTGTGAATTCCACTGAGCTCTTCTGGTAAGTTTAACTTATAGGCAACTGACCCGACACGTTCAATAACCTCGAAAGGTCCTATGTATCTCGGGCTTAGCTTGCCTTTCTTACCAAACCGCATCACTCCTTTCCAGGGTGACACTTTAAGTAGGACTTTGTCACCTACTTCGAAGTGAAAATCCTTACGCTTAGGATCAGCGTAACTCTTCTGCCTATCCCGGGCAGCTTTGAGACGGTCACGAATCTGGACAATCTTGTCCGTCGTTTCGAACACGATCTCTGGTCCTGATAACTGGACATCCCCAACTTCCGCCCAACAAATAGGTGATCTACACTTTCTACCGTATAATGCCTCAAAAGGCGCAGCCTTAATGCTGGTATGGTAGCTATTGTTGTAGGAGAATTCGATTATGGTAGGTTCTTATCCCAACTACCACCCAAATCGATCGCACATGTACATAGCATGTCTTCCAACGTTTGAATAGTACGCTCACTCTGACCATCTGTCTGAGGATGGTAAGCTGTACTAAAGTTCAAACGTGTGCCCAAAGATTGTTGGAAACTCTTCCAAAAATGTGACGTGTACCTAGTATCTCTATCAGAGATAATAGCTACAGGTATGCCATGTAAGGCTACAATCTTATCCACGTATAACTGGGCTAACATATCGGAGCTATAAGTCTCCTTGATGGGTAAGAAATGAGCTGACTTGGTCAGTCTATCAACTATAACCCATATTGTATCATTGCCTTTCCTTGTCTTTGGTAACTTGGTGATGAAATCCATCGTCACCATTTCCCACTTCCACGTAGGAAGTTCAGGCTGTTGTAGCAAACCTGACGATTTCTGATGCTCGGCTTTGACTTGCGCACATGTCAAGCATTTTGCTACATGGGCGGCTACAGACTTTTTCAAGCCTATCCACCAATAATTTGCCTTCAGATCCTGGTACATCTTATCAGCTCCAGGATGAACGGAGTATTTGGAACTATGGGCTTCCTGGAGGATGACATCACGAAGTCCTCCATAAATTAGAACCCATATTCGTCCATTTAATCTCAGGAGTCCGTCCTTGCTAAGAGATAACTGCTCCTCAGTTACTCCTAACTTTTCATTTGGATAGTTAGCTTCCAACACAGCTTCTTTCTGTGCAGCTAACAACCTTTCCATCAGACTGTTCTTTATTTCCATGCGCTTGGCATTGATTCGGATGGGTTTAACCCTTTCCTTTCTGCTGAAGGCGTCAGCGACTACATTCGCTTTGCCGGGATGATACTTGATTTCACAATCATAATCATTTAAAGTCTCCATCCAGCGGCGTTGCCTCATGTTTAATTCCTTCTGATTAAACAGATGTTGGAGGCTCTTGTGATCAGAATAGATCACACACTTGACACCATAAAGATAGTGCCTCCAAAGCTTCAGTGCGAATACAACGGCACCCAGCTCCAAGTCATGGGTGGTGTAATTCTTTTCATGCACTTTCAACTGTCTTGAAGCATAGGCAATAACCTTGCCTTTCTGCATAAGCACGCTCCCCATGCCAGTGTGCGAAGCATCACAATAAACCACAAATTCTTCTATTCCATCTGGCAATGTCAGTACTGGGGCGTTGCTCAACTTTTGCTTCAGAATATCAAAGGATTCTTGCTGCTTAGGGCCCCAAACAAACTTAACCTTCTTCTTAGTTAAGGAGGTTAGGGGTGCAGCAATCCTTGAAAAATTTTCGATGAAACGCCTGTAATATCCTGCCAATCCCAGGAAGCTACGAATTTCAGTAGGCATCTTTGGCTCTTGCCAGTTCATTACGGCTTCAACCTTAGCGGGATCCACTTGGATACCACGCTCACTAACCACGTGTCCAAAGAATTGGATTTCTCGTAGCCAAAATTCACACTTAGAGAATTTGGCATAGAGCTTCTCCTGATGTAGAAGTTTGAGAATACAACGAAGGTGTTTCTCATGGT